>CM039138.1:31570689-31631389 GCA_022036555.1 Microstegium vimineum
TTTTGCGTCTTTCTCCCAACCAAGTTCCAATCCCAATAAGATCCAAATAACACTTGATTGGACTTGATATGAGAACCATCTCTCAAACACTCATTTTCAAATAGTTTGTCATAGGCTTAAATTTAGTTTTTAGCTTAAAATATTCGAATGGAAACGCCAAGGAGACATCATATGGCCACAAGAGGGGGATTGAAGTGACTTGAGCTTGGAATGCTACCCCTAAGTGCAAAATCATAGAGGATGCTCAAGAAACTTAACCGAAGAGAAATGACAAACAACACACATGCATATGCTTATGCAATACGAAAAGTGAATCTAGATTGCTTGCAAGTTTAAACCGCGGTTAAGCTTTGTCACACGCTTTGAGGGCGGTTATCTTAACCGCGTTAGCCAAGCGTATGTGCATTACCATATTAAACATGTTATATTACATATGAATGCATGGTTCACACAAGCTCATCTTTTAGTGAAATTAGAGTGATCAAGCACATTTAACTCGCTTCTCAACCTACAAAAGGTTGTCTCATCGAGTGGTTTAGTGAAGATATCCGCCAACTGCTCTTCGCTCTTAACTCCAACTAGTGTTATGTCTTTCCTAGCCACATGATCTCTAAGAAAGTGATGGCGAATATCTATGTGCTTGGTGCGAGAGTGTTGAACCGGGTTGTTTGCAAGTTTTACGGCGCTTTCATTATCACACAAAAGTGGAACTTCTTTTAAAAACACGCCGTAATCAAAGAGTGTTTGGGTCATATATAAGATTTGTGCACAACTTGCTCCCATGGCAATGTATTCCGCCTCAGCGGTTGACAATGCCACACTATTTTGCTTCTTTGAGGACCAAGAAACAAGTGATCTTCCTAGCATGTGCCACCCGCCGGAGGTACTCTTCCTATCAACCTTGCACCCGGCATAATCCGAATCGGAATAGCCAACTAGTTGGAAGGGAGCTCCTTTGGGATACCAAAGACCCATGCTAGGGGTGTGCCTTAAGTACCTAAGGATTCTTTTAACCGCACAAAGATGCGACTCCTTAGGGTTTGCTTGAAACCTAGCACACATACACACACTAAACATGATATCCGGCCTAGAAGCAGTGAGGTAAAGTAAACTACCGATCATAGAACGATAAAGAGTTTGGTCGATCGGTTTACCTCCCTCATCGAGATCGAGATGCCCATTAGTAGGCATTGGGGTCTTGATTGGCTTGCAATCCTCCATCTTGAATTTCTTGAGCACATCATAAGTGTACTTCTCTTGAGATATGAAGGTGCCCTCCCTCAATTGCTTCACTTGGAAGCCTAGGAAGAAGGTTAGCTCGCCAATCATCGACATCTCGAACTCCTTGGACATCAATGCACCAAATTCCTTGCTATGATCTTGGTTTGTTGACCCAAATATAATGTCATCGACATATACTTGGCAAACAAAGATCTCTCCATTAAGCTTCTTGGTGAATAGTATAGTGTCGACGATCCCGATCTTGAAGCCCTTCTTGAGTAGGAAGTCCCTTAGCCTCTCATACCAAGCTCTTGGAGCTTGCTTCAATCCATAGAGTGCCTTGGACAACCTATACACATGATTAGGATAATTTGGGTCTTCAAACCCGGGAGGTTGTGAGACAAAAACAAGTTCATTAATGAAACCATTAAGAAAGGCACTCTTCACATCCATTTGAAAAAGTTTCATTTTATGGTGTGAAGCATATGTCAAAAGGATACGAATGGCTTCTAGTCTTGCAACCGGTGCAAAGGTCTCCCCAAAATCTAAGCCTTCAACTTGGGAGAACCCCTTTGCCACCAATCTTGCCTTGTTTCTCACAACCACGCCTTGATCATCTTGCTTGTTCCTAAACACCCACTTGGTGCCAATGATTCTTGCTCCTTTGGGCTTTTCTACTAGTGTCCACACTTGTTCCGGGTGAAGTTGTTCAACTCTTCGTGCATGGCGTTCACCCAATCCGAATCCGCAAGTGCATCCTCCACACTAGAAGGCTCAACAAAGGAAACAAAAGAGTGATGTTCAACATAAGAAGCAAGTTTAGATCGTGTTGTTACCCCCCTTGATGGACTCCCTATGATGAGGTCTTGAGGATGTGCTTGAAGCATAGGTATAGATCTTCTATTGATCTCTTGGGGAGGAGGTTGCGGTGCTTCAACATTGCTTGCTTCGGCCTCGGCTTGATCTTGAGGGATGTGAGTGTTTTCTTGAGCTTCCCTCACTTGATCTCCTTCATCAACTTGAGGCGTGTGAGGTGGAGAAGGATCTTGATTTGCTTCATCTTTAACTTCTTCCACCTGTTGTGGGTTGATAGCACCAATTGACATGTTCTTCATTGCCTCCCTCAAAGGTTCATTACCTACATCATCAAGATTTTCACGCTCTTTTTGAGAGCCATTAGTTTCATCAAACTCCAAGTCATATGTTTCTTCAACTAAGCCGATGGCTTTGTTAAATACACGGTATGCCTTGGATTTAAGTAAATACCCAACTAAGAAACCAATGTCACATCTTCTTTGGAACTTGCCCAAGTGTTGGCGCTTCTTGTAGATGTACACTTTGCAACCAAACACTCGGAAAAAGGATATATCCGGTTTCTTTCCATTCACAAGCTCATAGGGGGTCTTCTTGAGAAGCCTTTCGACAAATAGCCGGTTGGCCGCATAGCATGCGGTGTTGATTGCTTCGGCCCAAAACTTCTCGGGGTGTTGTATTCATCAAGCATTGATCTTGCAAGAGTGATAAGTGTCCGGTTCTTCCTCTCTACTACACCATTTTGTTGAGGAGTATAAGTGGCGGATACTTCATGCTTTATTCCAACTTCATCACAATAGTCTTCAATCTTGGTATTTACAAACTCGGTCCCATTGTCACTTCTTATCTTCTTGATCTTCACATCAAACTCATTTTGGGCTCTAGTTGCAAACTTCTTGAATATTGATTGAGTTTCTCCCTTGTCTTGAAGAAAGAACACCCAAGTGTATCTAGAGTAGTCATCAACTACCACCAAGCAAAAGAGATTGCCGCCAAGGCTAGCATAGGTGGTAGGTCCAAAAAGATCCATGTGGAGTAGCTCTAGAACTCTTGAGGTTGACATGAAAGCTTTGGTTGGATGAGTGTTTGCTACTTGCTTGCCGGCTTGACATGCACTACAAAGTTTGTCTTTCTCAAACACCACATCCTTCACACCTCTAACCAATTCCTTCTTGACAAGCTTCTTCAAAGTTGACATTCCCACATGTGCTAATCTTCTATGCCATAGCCAACCCAAAGAACTCTTGGAGAAAAGACATGTTTGCAAACTAGCTTCATTTGAGGTGAAGTCCACTAGGTAGAGATTGTTGTGCCGAAATCCTTTGAATATCAATGATGAATCTTCAATCTTAGACACAACTACCTCATTTGGAGTGAAGAGACATTGGAAACCAAGATCACATAGTTGTCCCACCGATAGCAAGTTGAAGCTCAATGATTGTACTAGCAAGACATTTGATATTGATTGATCATTTGAGATTGCCACTTTGCCTAGGCCTTGCACTTTGCCTTTTGAATTGTCCCCAAAGGTAATCTTGTCTTGCCCTTCACAATCTTTCTCAAGTGTGGTGAACATCCGGGAGTCACCGGTCATATGTTGAGTGGATCCACTATCAATCACCCAATGACTTCCACCGGTCTTGTAGTTCACCTACACACAAGCAACTTGGAGTTAAGCTTGTTGTTTGGGGACCCACACTTGGCGAGGTCCCATAGCCTTGTCCACCAATTCCTTAGCAACCCATAACACTTTGGGCTTGTTCTTCATCTTTGGACCGAGAAATACAACTTGAGGTCTACCCTTGGAGTCCTTGTTGATGATGAAGTGTGCATCATGAGCGAAAGGCCTTATGTGCTTGGGCAAGGTCTTGGGAGGTGGAGTCTTGCATTGGGATTGAAGATGACCCTCTTGACCACATCCAAAGCACTTCTTGGGTTTGGGCTTTGGTGTGTCATAGTTGCTTCTCATAGCCTTGTTCTTGTAATAGTTCTTGGCTTCTATCTTGACCTTGGCCTTCATGATTTGGTTCTCCTTGAACCCAATGCCGGTCTTGTTGGTCTTCATGATAGTGTTCATCAAGAGCTCACTTTGAAGGTTGTGGCCCTTGATGAACTTCTCCAATCCACTTGTAAGCTTGATCTTCTCAACCTTGAGCTTTGCATTTTCCTCTTTGAGAGACTTGATCAAGGTCATTGCATCTTTGTCATCTTGTTTGGCCGACTTGATAGTGAGTGGCTTGCTTGCCTTGAGGTTGATTAGCTCTTCCTTGAGCTTAGTTTTCTTGCCTCATCTTCACATAGTCATCATGCTTGTCGGCCTCAACTACCTTCTTGCCCTTGCACTTAGCATTTTGCTCACTTGCAACTTCATCAAGCAAGTCCTCACAAGAAGTAGCTATATCACACTTAACAACCAGGTTAATAGCAACATGTGTAGCAAGATCATTTGAAAGCAATTCATTAGCTATCACAAGTGTGCCATGTTCATTTTTAACTTGGTTGTAGTCATCTTTTAGCAAGTTGTATCTTGATTGGAGCTCTTGTGTTGACCTCTCAAGCTTATCATGTTTCTCATTTGCTTGTTTGAGTGAGGCTTTGAGCTCCCTAGTGCTAGATGAGAGAGATTTGTTCTCAAGCTTCAATTCATCATTAGCACTAGTCAAGTCATCAAGCTTAGCATGCAAGTTACTATTGGCTCTCTCTAGTGATTCACTTTTGCCTTTATACTTCCTAATGAGCTTAGTATATTTATTGCAAATTTCAATTAGCTCATCGTAGGAAGGTGCCTCAAACTCATCATCACTATCATCACTAGAGCTAGCCTCATCATCACTATCTTCTTTTTTTACCTTTTTGTCACCTTTAGCCATGAGGCATAGGTGTGTAGAGGATGAACCCGGAGATGATGGAGGGGGTGGTGGTGGAATAGATGAACCAATCACCAAGGCGGCCACCTTCTCTTCTTCACTTTCATCTCCGGATGAGTCACTTGAGTCTTCAATGTCGGTGAGCCAATCACCAACAATGTAGGCTTTGCCATTCTTCTTCTTGTGGAAGTTGAAGTTCTTCTTCTTCTTGAATGGCTTGTCATCCTTCTTCTCCTCATCACTTGACTCAACCTTGTTGCCTTTGTTGTACTTGAACTTGTTGTTAGCTTTCTTGTTCTTGTACTTGTCTTTCTTTTCTTCGGGGCAAGCATGAGCCAAGTGTCCAAGTTTACCACAATTGTAGCAATCCATCTTGGAGAGAGGCTTTCTTGAAGAGCTTGTGAAGAATTTCTTCTTCTTTGAGTCAAACTTGACTCCATTCTTGCTTAGCTTCTTTAACATCTTGGTTGTTTTCTTCACCATGAGAGCGAGATCATCATCATCATCATCATCATCGCTTGTGCTCTCATACATGACTTGCATCTTGTGCTTCTCCGAGGAAGATGCCTTGAGTGCCAAGTCCTTCTTTTCCTCCTTCTCTTTTTCTTTCTTCTTGGAGGAGGAAGATGAGCCACCATCACCAATCTTCATGTACATCTCATGGGCATTGATCTTGCCCAAAATTTGTGTTGGTGTAGCGGCGGAGAGATCTCCTTGGTGAAGCACCGTGACGATGTGGTCATACTTCTCAATGGGCAAGACACAAAGAATCTTACGTACCACATCGGCCGGTTCCATTTGGTTGAGACCGAACCCATTCAATTCCTCTACAATAATGTTGAGACGTGAGTACATTTCATTTGCATTTTCATTTGCATGCATAGAAAAAGAATTGAGCTTAGCCATAACCAAGTGATAGCGTTCTTCACGCTCACTCTTTGTGCCTTCGTAAAGTGCACAAATAGTGGTCCACAACTCAAATGCGTCTTTGGCATTACGCACTCGGTTAAAGACATCCTTGCTAATGCCACGAAAGAGTATGTTCTTTACCTTGGCATTGTGCTTCTCAAAGTTGAGGTCCTCTGCGAAGAGAGTACCTCCCTTTGTGGCGGCTTTGAGCACGCCCACGTCAACGGCCTCTAAATAGGCCTCCATACGAACTTTCCAATAAGGAAAGTCGTCTCCATCGAACATGGGAGGTGGTTCATCCCCATGGGACATCTTGCTCTAGGCGGTGAAGCCTAATTTAGAACAACCTTGCTCCGATACCAATTGAAAGGATCAAGATGCCCAAGAGGGGGGGGGGTGAATTGGGCTCTTTTTAATTTCTAAACAAGAATTAAACCTATAAAGAGCCAATTAACCCCTAGTGCCTACCGCTTGTGTGTCCTAGCTAGAAAGCGGTAGCAAGACAAAGGAAAGCGAAAACTTCCTACACAATTTTAGTATGAATTGAAAAACAATTGCGGAAAGTAATACGGTAATAAAGAGCTAGGGAAAGAGATGCTTGACACGGCGATGTTTTGCCGAGGTATCGAGGAGTCGACACTCCCCCCTAGTCCTCGTTGGAGCACCTCGCAAGGTATAGCTCCCCCTCAATCCCGCGCAAGGGATGAGTGCTCTCTACGGGCTGATTCTTCGCCACTCCGGCTCGGTGAATCGCCCACAACCGATCACAACGTCGATGGACAAGGGCCGCCGACAATCTTCCGGCGATCACCTTCCTCCGAACACCACCGGACCGTCTAGGTGATGTCGATCACCAAGAGTAACAAGCCTCGATCTTCGCTTGACTCACTCAAGCTTCACAACTAGAGGATGCACACTTGAACTCTTGGATTAACTAGAGAGAGGATGGATGGATTTGCGAATCACTCTCTCTCTCTCTAGGGCTCTTGCTCTCTTCCCAACCTTCTCAACAAACTCAGCAACTCAAATGAGCAAAGGCCAGGTGGGAGAGAAGTGGGAGGGGCTATAAATAGACCCTCTGAAAACTGCCTCGGGCTGGTAATTTAAGTTGGTGACGGACGCTCCGTCGACTAGGCGACGGACGGTCCGTCGCATGCCCAACGGCTAGTTTCTGTTCATAGTTGAGGCGACGGACGGTCCGACGCCTAGGCGACGGACGGTCCGACGCCTCTGTCTAACGGCTAGTTCTGACACACTGTTCCCAACGACGGACGCTACGTCACTGGGCGACGGACGCTCAGCCACAGCGTCCGACGCTGAGTTCTGGCTAGGGTTGAAAAACACCCTCTCTGGAAGGTCGACGGACGCTCTTCCCAACGTCCGACGTCTGGCCGACGGTCAGCGTCCGACGGACCCTGAAAAACTTAGCCAGAAAACAACCTCTCTGGAAGGCCGACGGACGCTGTGGACTCAACCACCCAGCGTCCGGCGCCTTTCTCCGACGCAACGGACAGCGTCCGGCGCCCTTGCCAGGAGCGTCCGACGCCCAGAAAACGATTTTGACAACTCCGTTTTTCGTCGCGATGAAAATGGAAGTTGTTGTAGGCTATCTTACGGTCACCATAGGCTTGCTTGGAGCTAAAGAAGTCAAGTGTGCACCACACCTAAACATGAAGCTTTCCTAAGTCAAGCTACTAATCTCAACCCCTCTTAATAGTACGGTCAAAGGTAAAAAGAGAAGCCCTATCTAATTCTAAGTGCCCTTCATCTCCTTATGGCACTTAGCCTATCATTCTAGGGTCTTCATCATGTCTCCTTAAAAGCCGAAACGATATCCATCTTGGGGGCTAAGAGATGACCATTAGAGCTCATTCTCCTTGATCACTATGGCTAAGCTACGCATAGCCTCTGCAAAACACATATTAGCCATAACAATCTCTAATTGTCGTTAATCATCGAAACCAACTAGGGCCATGATTCTTCATACCTCTTGCTATAAAATTCACTGGGCTAGAAGGTGGAAGTACACTTCTACAGAAATAAGGTGTGATATTGAAAATTTCTCCTATTTCTATGGTGGTAGCAGAACTTGATGAGCATAAAAGGAGGAATTCAGCTGTCTCATGGATGTATATCACCTATGAAAGGTTTGTGGCTTGCACCCCAACTGGTTTTAATGGGATATTGCTGAGCCTTCATCACAGTTGGACAAATAGAATTTTATAATAAGCAGTTTCCAGAGCATATGCCATCTCTAGCAGGATCATGTACCTATTATTCTGTGCTATATGCAGGCTCTAGCAAACTAGTGTACTGCGCTGAGCCGCTGGTAAACATCACAAGAAAGGTTACCGCCAGACATGGCCACAATGGTGGGTCAACAGACAATACTAACAATGGCAAAGTTGATTTTTACTATCATTTTATTGCCATCCTGGGACTGAGTACTGAACCTTTTCTACTTGTATGTTCTCGCTACTATAAATATAAGGTCATGTCTCTCCATGCTGAATAGTCCAATCAAAAGTCATGCCAAAGAAGAAGCTACATAGATCTAAACACAGAGGCGCCTAGAATTTTTTTTTTCAAGGGTAATTTATATACTATACAGATTTAGTGACAATTGAGATTCAGTTGTAAGATGCTTTATGGTAATATGTATCTTGTGAATGTTAGAGAAGAACAAGTGAATTACAGTTCAGCCAGTCATGGTGACTTAACTAGTTAGCTTCATTATCCAAACAACAACAATAAATAAGGTCTATTATCCAAACAACAACAATATATAAGGCCTATTAAATTGAAACTTCATGAAGTGTGTGATTATTTATAAATTCAATGAAAGGCTTTCATACTTGAGTAGAAGCTAAGGCTCCATGTAATATGTGTAACACATAAGCACACCAGTGCACCAATTTCTTCACGGACTTCAGTGCATATAGTATTAGTATATTAGATTTCCTGTATATTCATTGGTACATGGGACCAGGGTTCATACTTCATATAAATAATCATAACTGACAGTTACAGGAATTAATTGAGCAAAGCAGTCAGCTGCAGTAACATATCTAAAGAAGTAAATTGCCTAATTATTATATCAGGTTTCGAATTTCATAATTTTAGGTGAGTATGCACAGTATGGGTAAGCCTATCATAGTATCACATACCTAAATACAAAATGCAAGTAGATCTCCCTCGAAAATAAATAAAAAAAAGGAAATAAATTCTGAGAGAACATGAAATAGCAAGCAGCTTGTTGACTAGTCAGTAGTTGTTTAGCCATCAAACAAAATTTTTTTACTAAATACAACTGTAGCCTGCCTCAGTGCGGCATTTCCAACCAGTTGCTAACACTCCTAGCATCAATCAATCTCAAACATAAAGCTTCTGGAGTGTAGGGTCAATACAAGCAGATCAACTTTTAAAAAAAAAATAACTGAACTGAGGGTCGGTCCATAAACAACAAGAGGCAAGAGCCAATATAATTAAACATTCAATTTTCACAATTTCCATAGATTTAATTCGACTTGTGAAAAGATTTTATATGTGCAGATGACAAAAGTCCAATAGAAACAATATTTCTAAAGATCAACTTGTTAATAGTAGGCATGCTGCTGTTTCAAGAAACTAAGCGAATGAACATGTCATTTCTATTTTTTTCTCACTGTAGAAAGTCGAGGAACAATAACTGATGCACCACGGACTTTTCCTAGAGCAAAACTTATTCGCAATGGCCGCCCTAGCATTACCTGTAGAAGTAATATAGGTCAATACTTCATTTCTAACTGCAATAATTGACATGTTTTCGAAACAATAAGGATGTACCTTCCCATCCATAGCATCCTTGGCACACTTAGCTTCATGAACATTTGAGAAATGAACAAATCCAAAGCCTCTTGACCTTCCGGAGTTTTTGTCATACATTATTTTAACTGCAAAGCAAAAGATCCTTTTATAACTAAATTTAAAATGCAAAGTTGGTAAAAATTCATGGGAGCAAATTGGACAAAAGCATAAAAAATTATTTCTTATCGCACTAGCTTAATACCAGGTAAACACAAAAATAACTTGACCTATTGGTTTTCAAGTATATGAACACTGCCATGACTAGGTTAGCCTATAATCACATACCACGGATGAAGGGAAACAATAGCCAGAATGCATGTGCTTGAAAAAAAAAACTACATGTAGCCAGGACCAGGACAAGCTACCCGTGGAGTAACACAACCACAACACTTCTTAACTGTTGCTATTTTAGCGTCAACATTGTTAACTATAGTTTTGTCGGTAGTAGGCTAATAACACAAGAACATACACGATGTTAGTGCGAAAAACTTTAAAATAAGGGTGTGATCACACAATTTGTGTCATGAACAAACATCCAACTTAAACTTTTATGTGCCTAGGCTTGTGAACATGGAAGAGATGCGCCTTAATATGTTTTTCCAAAAGTCAAGTAGATCAGATTATCTCAGGCTTTGCGCCAACTCTTTGCAATGAAGCATGGACCATAGGCTGTATCATGTTCACAATCAGCAAATGATTGTATTCAAAGAGTGGATATAGTGAGGAGGATATTGATAAGAGCAGATATGGTTAGTACTCCAAGACAAAAGTACAAAGGAAACACAAAACGACAGATGCAATTGAACTGATAGTGTAGTCAACAAGTTTTCTATTGGGTCAGAATACCATCAGATAAACATGGCACTCACATGACGTAAGGTACCTGATTCAACCATACTAGAATCAAGATGAAAAATTTAGTCTATCGCAATATAAGACCAATACAATTTTCCATTGCATCAATTGTGCTATCTGAAACCTCATTCTTCACGTTTCTCTTTTAATCACATGGGACCTGGCTGTCTGCAAAGTAAAACTCCACCTTTCATGCCTAAAACAGATCTCCAATACTTTGAGACAGACAGATAAATGGTAATTTTTTCATGTATCTTTTCCCTTCCATTGAGAGAATGCCTATCTTGTGCCGGATAGTATAACCTCAATAGAACTAAGCCCTAGAATCTTCTTCCGTGTTTGTTTCAAATAACAGGATCGGATAGATTCAGCATCACTATACTTCCCAGCAGATGCACAAGCATTAGAAAGTAACACCACATGGCCATTATCAAATGAGTCCGCGTTCAGCACCTTCTCAGCAGCAACTTCGATTAATTCTGTGTGACTATGCAGGTGACCTGCTCCCATCAAAGCCTTCCAAGGATTTGCTCCCTCGTTGCTAGTCAAGCTAGCCACTTCTGCTGCTTCATCCAAGCGACCAGCTCTTGCTAACATATCTACTAGGCATCCGATGTGCTCCTGGCATGGATTTACACGCTTCTCATTAATCATTCTCCTGAATATGATCAACCCATCATCAACTTGTCCAGAATGGCTGCATGCCAGCATTGTGTTCAAGTATGTTACACTGTCTCGCTGTTCACTAGATTCCTCCATGTCATTAAAAAGTGCTACTGCTTGCTCTCCATGGCCATTTATACCATAGGATAATATCAGGGTATTCCACGATACAACATCTTGAGAAATCATGTCATCAAATACTTTATGAGCTAAACTGGCATATCCACACTTACCATAAACTGCCATGAGGGTATTAGGGACAGGTCTATACAGATACAAACCTGACTTGTAGCTATACCCATGAAGTTGAACACATAGATCAAACTTAGCAGTCTCATAGCATCCAGTCAATAAGCTGACTAATGTCACAGAATCAATCACAAAAATATCTTCACGCCTCATCTTACCAAATAGATGCATCCCCTCTAGGGCTCTTCCACTTCCTATATACCCTGACACCATTGCAGTCCATGAAACTAAGCTTTTCTTCCTCATCCCGTCAAACAATACTCTAGCGGAACTTAAATCCTTGCATTTGGAATACATAGTGATTAATGAATTATCTGCAGGAAGCTCGCTACTAAACCCACGGGTGATCATTTGGTTATGAACCACTTTTCCTCTCCTTGCATCACCCAGAAGTGCACAAGCTTGCACCAAACTGACCATTGCTACCCTGTCAGGAACTATACCATTTGCCCTCATCTGAACAAAGATACTTATAACTTCACCAGCATGTGCCTGCTCCAGAAGGAAACCCATCATGATTGACCAAGTAACAACATTCCGAACAATAATTTTCCTGAAAATCTCTCTTCCTATCTCAATATCCCCAAAACTCAAGTACATGCCAAGTATTGAGTTTGTCACCGAGACATCCAAATCAAAGCCAAACTTAACTGCATAAGCATGTACACTCTTGCACATTCCAAGGTCACCACAACCAGAATACGCTTGAGCGACATTAATCATGGTCACAACATTATTAGGAACTGACCCAAAACAACAACACAACCTCTTGAACGCTAATACTGCTTCCTCAAACAAAGCATTGTGCACTAACCCGGAGATCATCGCATTCCAGGAAACTACATTAGGATCCCTCAAACCGCTGAAAAACGCCAACGCTTCCATGGGGCGCCCACATTTCGCATATGCATCCACCAGTGCGGTTGCAACAAAATGATTGGATTCCAACCTGCTCTTCGCAGCCCACCCATGAATGCACTTGGCAAGCACAGCGTCACCCAGCCCAGCTGCCGCAAGCAGCACACCGACCAAGGTGAATGAGTTTGGGAACACACCTGCCCTCATCATGCTGACAAACAGCCCAGCTGACTCATGGAATAACCCACTCCTCGCATACCGGTAGATTGCCGCTGAGCAGGTAACCACGTCCCTAACAGGAATTTCGTCGAACAGGCTGCGGGCTTGGGCAGGATGCAGTGGCTCACCGCCTCCACGGCATTTCACCGAACACCTAGCCCGTGCACCATCTGACCTCGAACCGAACCCAAAAACCCCAACGCGCAGAGTTTATTAAACGCAATGAAATTGGGCATTCCTAATAAGTTCCTAGTAACAGTGAGGTTCCAGTGCGCGGATCTGTTTGGTACCTTCGCTGACGGTGCCGAAGGAGCAGAAGGCGTCCGTGAGGGAGCGCTCGTC
Source organism: Microstegium vimineum (assembly GCA_022036555.1). Classification (NCBI taxonomy): domain Eukaryota; kingdom Viridiplantae; phylum Streptophyta; class Magnoliopsida; order Poales; family Poaceae; genus Microstegium; species Microstegium vimineum. The sequence continues at coordinate 31,583,532 of CM039138.1, forward strand.
CACGGACCACGACAACCCTGCACCCGCAATCGGTAAACAGAGAAGTAGTACGGTGAGAGCTATGATGCAGTCGGGAATCATATGGGACTGGACAGACCAGGATGCGAGAGAGCAGAGCGGTACCGGCGACGAAGAGCCTGGAGTCAGCGGTCGGCGGCGGCGCGCCAGGAGGCAACTCGTCAGCGGCGGCGGAGAGAGAGCGTCGCAGGTGGTGGTCGTCGTAGAGGAAAGGGGCGAGTCGCAGCCGCAGGCGGGAGAGGAGCACCCGAGACATCATTCTGGTGAGCGGCGGCAGTGGTCGCGAATGTCGTCAAACCATACTGCGTCAAAACCAAAAGGACGTTACAATTTGGTATTGAGTTCAAAATAAGTTGTTTAAATCCTTTCGAGAGAAAAAATCTTTTTGAGTCCATCATATTTACTTTTTTTTCACAAACTTAAGAGCTGCGGTGCGCCGCGCGCAGTGCAGCATCTGCCAGCTGCCGGGGACGGGCGCCGTCGACGGTCCACCGGAGGCGGAAGGGGAGCGGAAGGCGCGCACGCAGGGTCGCCCGCCGGTGTGCGGAAAACCGGAGGCGAGAGCGCGAGGCAAGCACCGGCGCTGCGAGGAAGATAAGTAGCTCTCACTGCGCGGGAGGGGCGGAGTAGAGGAGGCGGATGCGTTCTGTCGCACGGCGGCGCAGCGGGAGGTGTGGGACGGCGGAGAAGGGGGCATTCAGGGGCAGTTTGGCCGGGAATCATCCGCGCCTACCAGTGGGACGCGAGTCGTCCGCCGAGCCCCCTCCTTCATCTGTTGGAGCAAGCGGCCCATTCATCCAATCGAGCCTGGCCCAGAGCCGAAGGCATCACAGAGGCCGCACGGCGTCCTGGTCTGTACGTATATTTTTTCTTTTTTTTTCTACATTGAATTACTACCTTCACTAGTATAATGCCCGTGCTAACACAACGAAATATTTTAGAAAAACACTTTAAAAAACAACGAATATTCTAGTGCGTTCGAAAGTGCATTAGATTCAACCTTTCACTGAGCACGGTACTCACGCTGCCTCTTATTCCTATCCTCCCTTTCCCGGATGGTTTCTTGAGCCTTTATCCTGGCGCGGTACTCACGTTGCTTCCTATTTCTTTCCTCTCTCTTTCGTTGTTCTTCACTGCAAACTGTTGATATGCTTATGTATTATTTTGTTTTTTATATTTTTTTTTGAATTAGACGAACTGGTCAAATGAGTTATAAAAATAAAAAATGACGGCTAAAAAAATGGAAATAGGTGTGTATGTATTTACCTGGAGTGTGTATGTTTGTTACATCGCTCGGCACAGTAAATTCGTCTCATGGTGTCTCCATATTATATCCTTGTGAGTTATGAGCTGGTAATCATATAGAAAAAAAATTAAAATTTTGAGTTATTAAGCATCAAATTACCCGTCCTTAAGATGTTTACTGTTCTGGACTTGGTTATCATCTTGCTAGCTGCTACTACATGTTCGGCCTGCCCCTCGCCTACTTGCTCGGCTACAAGTTCAACTTTGGAGTTTGGGTAATTCAATTCTCACACCTGCATCTTGTTTGCAATCACAGACAGCTTGGAATTGCTAGCAAGATGATGTTGCATGACATGAATGAAACACACATAGTTAGTCAACCTTTGTAATTTAATTAATTAATAATTACATTCCCTCACATTCGTATTTTATCTCTGATGATGATGATGATGATGATACTTGCAGGGGATTTGGTCTGGCATGCTTTGTGGTATCACACTTCAAACGATCATCTTGGTAGCTGTGTTTTGGAGGACAGATTGGAAACCGTAGGAATATGCCGATGAGGTTTACATAAAAAAATTGACGCAGACCAACTAAAGCGATGGTTCAAGATGCAATAGAGACAGACTATGGAGGTGGAGATACATACCACGCTGGAAATCACAGAACCATCGCTCAAGATGCAATCAACGGCTCCGACGCGGCGTGGATCACAGCTCGTGTGCGTGAACGGCGCGCTTGCGGACGCTCGCGTGCGTGCGTTGCGTGGTCGGCGGCCGCAACTCGCCTCGTGTGTGCGGCACCACCTCGTCCCCAGCAGCACCTCCCGCTCCGTCGCCGTGGTCCAGGTCCGACGCGCGTCGATCACAGCTGGGCGTGCACGGCGGACGCTCGCGTGCGTGAATTACGCGAACGGCGGCCGCAACTCCCGTGCGGAGTCTCGCGTGCATGCGTTGCTGTTCGGCGGCTGCGTGGGAAGGAGTATGGTAGATTTGACACAAACGATCTGTACCGTACGATTTGAGTGAGTAAGGGGAGAGAAGTCTGGGAATAAATCTGTACTCTAAATTTTAATGTTGTCATTTTTCTGGGTACACTTTGTTGGGTGGATGGATGGGTGACTCCTCAGTGGGGGACGTTTTTTGGATGGATCAAGAAAAGAAAAATACGGTGAATTAGTAGGGTAGATGAACTATTACGCTCTAAATCATCATTTGTTCCATTTGTGGTTAATTAGGTATTTTTTATGTTTGCTAAACTTGTCTTGAAAATATGGCAGATTGGAAGACAGAACACACTTCAGTTTTTTCACGCTACCTGAATGTGACGGCAAAAGGACTAGTAATTATATAGCGCTACTACAGCTCAAACTCTGCTCCAATAAGTGTGTACCATACTTCCTCTATCCCAGAATTTTTGAATTTCTAGGACTTAAAGTTTGTCCTAAAATTCTTGACATTATAGCCTCCTACTCTAGCCCAATCAGACGTGAATCGTCTGTCATCTATCACTTTTAGGGGCTGTTTGGTTCACCCCTGCTAAACTTTAGCCCTGTTACATCAACTTTTTATACATTAATTTAGAGTATTAAATATAGACTAATTATAAAATTAATTTACAAATCACTACTAAAAAAATTCATAGAAGTGGTAAAAATAATTAACCGAGACGGTTAAACGTAATCATCTCCAATAAAAGATTACGGTTAATCTTACCCAACCGTATCGTTAACAGTATTAACTTACCGAGGCGGTCCTTTTAAGGTAACTGGCTCGGTTAAAAAAAAAATAGCAAAATAAAAAAAAATTAATCCTGGAAGGCCTGCCGGTCATCCACATGTCACGTGCTCTCAAGCTATAAGTCGTGTTTTTTTCTCGTGAAAATCATTTGTTTCACGGCTATGGGTTCAAACATCAGACCTCATTTTCATGTCTATCATTCTATCCCTTTGTAATTGTGTCAATAATAGATATGTTTTCCCTTAATATTATACTTAACCAAATTTAAATTAAGTGATTGAGACTCTTAATAGTTTTAAATAAAAAAGTTATCAACTACAAAGTACAAAGTTCTTTAACTTTTTGAGATCGACAACATTTTATTATGTCATTTTTCTATCCGAGATCGTTTGCAAAATTTAAATTTCAAATGTACCAACTTTACACATAATTATACTTATTTAGATGCTTTCAAATGAAAATTTTGTCAACTATAAAGTTGTTTAACTTTTTGAGATCTACAACTTTTATTTACTCTATTTCTTCACTTGAGATCATTTGAAAAAATCAAATGTCAAATATGATAAATTCAAATGTAGTTTTCCTTTCAAAATGATTTCGAATGAAAACGTGGCCAACTACAAAGTTGTTTAAATTTTTGAGATATACAAGTTTTATTTTGATCATTTTTTCATCCAAGAACGTTTGGAGAAAATCGAAATTTAGTATTTAGTTTATTTCAGGCTTAATCGAGATGGGTATTATAAGGCAACTGCCTCGGTTAATCGCATGTTAACCGAGATGGTTGCGTTACAATGACAGTCTCCGTTCATCAATTCACCGATGCGGTTGTTAGGATGACTGTCTCGGTTAATTGACATTAACCAAGACAGTTATGTTATAAATGTCCACCTCGGTTAATAAAAAGCGGCTGTCGCGGTTAAGGGCAAGTATTAACTGACGCGGTTAATATTGCTTCCCGTCTCGGAGGAGGTTTTGTAAAGGTCATGGTTAAGTTTTTTTAGTAGTGGACTGAGAGTAATTTGCGTGACAAATCTATTAAGCATAATTAATCCATGATTTGATAATGTAGTGCTACAATAAATATGTGCTAATGATAAACTAATTAGGCTTAATATATTCATCTCGTGAGTTAGTCACGACTTCTGTAATTAGTTTATATATAATTCTTCTAATTAGCATATGAAACACCCCTTTGTCCACTTGGTAGCCTAGATGTTAACACAAAATGAAAGAAAAAAAAAGTCTAGCGTTGGATGACGGAGCTATGCAGGAGCCTTATATGGTGGAGCTATGCAGGAGCACAGCGGTGGCCAGGCACGGAAGGAGAGCAATTAATATACATGTCATTTTAAATTTTCATCAGTTCTTACAGTTGTTTCTAATAGTCTTTTACCCTCTACCTTGGTTACGTAGGCAGTTTAGTTTCCTTCAAAATTCCAAAATTTTATCAGATTCTTTATCATATCAAATCTTTAAACGTATGTACGAAGCATTAACTATAAGTAAAAAATATAATTAATTACATAGTTTATTCATAATTTTTGAAACGAATCTTTCGAACCTACAATAATTACCAAATACAAATGAAACACTACAATACATTTTTTATATCTAAACAGGGCCCAAAAAATTATGAGTAAAGGTAGGTTAATGAGTTTAAGATAAACGATGGGATGCAAATGGCCTCAGCTTGACACGATAGGATATACTATCTCAATTCTAAATTATAAGTTATTTTAAAAAGTCTTACCAAATCAAAACATCTCAAGTTTAATTATAATTATAAAAAAAAATTGTAAATATTTATAACATTAAATATATATACTATAAAAATATAATTGATGAAAATTTAAAAATATTTAGTTATTATCATAAATGTTATTGTATTATCATATAAATTTAGTCAAATATGATATACCACGACTCTCCAAGGTTCTTACACTATAAAAATACAAAAGAAGAATACGGCAGTAGCTAAATCTGCTGGCTGCTTTTACGTGTACTATTCTTTTACCTCTTTCCATTTCGTCTCTCCGTTCTACTTCCGTCGCAAGAACGAGGACGTTTGCCACAGCTGTACTGTACTGTGCGTTTCGGCGCCACATGTCACCGCGCATGCCACGCGCCCACTCAGCACTGCGAGCGCCGCCACACATCGCTCCGACTCCGAGTCCCTGCATTACCCCCCTGCATCCCCGCCCGCCATCGCCCAGCGGGCACCGAATTCTCTCCCCATCCATCCGCCCTCTCGCCTCGTCATGGCAGACCGACCGCCGCCGGGGCCACGCGCAGCCCTGCCCAGTGCCGCCGCCCGGCGCGGCCACGCGTCGTCGTCGTCGTCGTCGTCGACGGAGCGCCAGCACACGCTGCTCGGACACGGCGCCGTCCAGACGTTCCACCACCACGTCCGCGGCTCCACCCAGCTCCTGGGCCTCCTCGCGCTGGCCGTCACCCTGACCGCGCTCCTCGTGCTGGCGGGCGTCACGCTCACGGCAGCGCTCGCCGCGCTGGTCCTCCTCAGCCCGCTCGTGCTCCTCACCGTCCCACTCTGGTCGCCCGTAGCCGTCGTGGTGCTGCTGACGGGTGCTGCCTCGCTGCTCGCCTGCTGCGCCGGCGTCGCCGCGGTCGCCACGGGCACGTGGGCGCACCGCTACTTCACTGGGCGCCACCCCGTGGGCGGCGCGCACCGGGTGGAGCTGGAGTCCGCCGACCACGACCGCTACGCCCGCGGGGACAAGGTTGCGGACGTGGCCAGCCGAGTGAGGGCGTACTACGACGCCTACGCGCGAGAGTATGGCGGGTACCCGCCGCGCCTGCACGCTCGGGGCAAGGACGCCGCGCCCGGGGCGTAGCCGCTCGCTCGTGTGCCGGCGCGGCATGGTTGATGAATCATGGGGCCTCGGGACTCAGGTCGGATCGAACGTTTTTCCTTGTAGCAGTCTTTTTCTCTCTCTCTCGTGCTAGCTGTTCATATGTTTCGTCCTTGTAGCTGGTCGTGTTTCGCTAGAAGCGCTATGGCCACGTAATTTGGATTTAAGGGACTTGGAGCTATTTCGTTTTTATTTTTGAACGAACGCATAGTTGCATTTACACTTTCTATCCATATATGTAGATATAAATATTGATAGTATTATTGAAAAAAAAAACAGATAGCCCAAGAGGTAAAAGAAAAGAAATAAAGCAAACGCCAATGTACAGCTACAACTCTGTGGACACAACGATAAGGATGCGGCGACAGGCACAGTAAAACTTCACAAACTCAACAAATTAACATCACATGCATGGCGACACGCACGGTAAAACTTTACAAACTCAACAAATCGGCGACACGCGCGGTAAAACTTCACAAACTCAACAAATCAACATCACTCGACAACGATATGCATGGTCGAAGACAGGCATGTAAAATTTCACAGACTTTTTTTTTCGACGAAAGAAGAATTATATTATAAAATAACCAGGTACATCAACATATTACAAACACTCGGGATTACACTAGATATATCCAGAAATCGATTTTTATCTAAAATATATCCACACCGTGAAAAGCTCCAAATCTCAAAACCAATCCTTTTTGACGCTTCGTATAGATGACCGCACAGGCAAATACTCAGCACCAGCAATAGCGGCAAGCCTGAAAACAGATGCCCAACGGACGGCCAACATTCCTGTAGGTGGAATTGAGGATCTTTTTCTTCTTGTTGGCGTCTTCCTTCTTCTTTCTGCCACCGAAGAATGAGGAAGACTGATCTGAAGGATATTCTCTCTAGTCTTTCATTGTGGTCAGATCTAACCACAACAAAACGAAGAAAAGACCGGAGAAAATTATTCCATGGCGGCGACATCATCTCCGCCTTGATATCGCCGTCCGGAAACAAAGATCTCCATGTTGTCATGTAGATGAAGATGGTGACGTCGAAGTTGTCGCCCTCGTCTTCAACGAAGCCGCCATGGAGAAAACGATTCCACCCTTCTCCTTCACCATTGCCGGAGAAGGAGATAAAACTCCAATACCAAGAACTTTGGCATGGAGAAACCCTAACCCTAAGAACTCGATCTACTGGAGAAACTTATTAAAAACAATGGATCCTCGCTCCCTTCAGCCCCCGGCGAGATGCAGGAGGGAAAGGGAGGGAAGCTAGGGGGGACGGCGGCGGGCGGTCGGGCGGGACGGCGGGCGGCGTGAGGCCTTGCGGGTCGTGACTGCCCAGCCCCGCTCGCGGGCCCCAAAGCTTAGCCTCGAAGCGTCTGTCCGCGCCGCATTCACAGACTCACGTCACACATTTCACAAAGCCCTCTTGGCACAACTCCACCGTTAGCATCTGGTGGTTGTTTGTGTTATAACACTCGTCGTCGGTGGTTCGGATCTTTCCCTCTCCGTCTCTCATGATCAACGTAGTAGATGAAAATAGTACAACAAGTAGACACAAGATAGGGAGACTATTTTTTATTCCTCTTGATATTGGTGTTTACAACATAAAACTCCCATATATATATAGTCCTGCCAGTGCCTATGAATTTTGGTAAGAGCCCACATACAAACGGACTAGGATTAGGATTCTTCCTTTTCCTTTCCTTCTAGGATAAAGTCCATGTGTTTTACAACACTCCCCCTTGGGCGATTACCACGATATGCACATGCCTCGTTAAAAACTCCATCCAAAAACCCAGTGGGAAAAACGGTTCTTGGAGAAAAGAGTACATCACATTCATTAATTGTATTGCGCATGTTGTCTCATTAAAAACCTTGCGTGAGAAACCTTCAAGTAAAAACTCACATAGGAAAAAAGAGTACATCATTTAACCTTTTTGGATATGTATTCTTCAGGATCTTTTATTCTTCATGAATAAATATTTATCTTCATGATCTATGCATAAACTTTAATGTTTTAGCAAATATGATCTACTTGATCTTTGTAATTCTAGTGGTTTTAATTATCTTCAAGGTAGATTCAATCAATTTGCTCCCCCTCATAAAGCCATCCTTTGAACTTCATTGTTCAAGTCACACTTTTCATAAATGTGTGCTTAATTGATGGTATGCAGTATCGTAATATTATATCTTTTAAAAAAATTGGCTCAAAATTCTTCTATGAATTATAATAAGAGTATAAACAAGAGAAATATGCTTCGTGCATAATGACCACTTATCAGTTGTGCAAAACAAATAAATTTTATACTTCAGGTAAATCCTTTCAGAGGAATATAGGGTAAATAAGTTACAATATTTAATATCTTCTAGATAATGTATCAAACTTATACTAGAGAACAGGGACTCCTATGTACTTCTCTCTACTTCAATATACTTAGCTAGATAACTAGTCTAGACACTATAGTTTGTCTCCTCAATACAAGTATGCTAGGCGAGGGGATAGATCAGTAGGAGGACAAAACTCCTACCGGACCGCACCCTCTTCTTACGGGGCCTTACCTTCTAAGAACTTGCCTATAAACACGTGGTGGAATACAAAGACTAGACAAGGTTGTCACCTCTTGCTAGCTACCACAAACAATCCGTGCATCAAGCGATAACCAAGGATAAGATGATGTATAAGCACCACGCTTACACATAACTTACTACTTTGACTACGATCTATAATCAAAGCACCCTATGATAGGCAATGATCGCATACAGGAAAGGTCACAAGGATCACAGGCTATGGGTGTGAAGGCTATTAAAGAGCAAAAGCATATAGCAAGACTATATCTAGTATAGAAATGCTCAAAGTAAATACTAAGTAAAGTAAAGAGAAAGATATATATTGATAAAGGTAAAGTCTTACAAAGAAGGAAAGATACAAGAGCTATACCAGACTCTCCAGAAGACGACTCCGGAAATCCCGAGCACAGCTTGACTCAACTCTAACTCCCACTCTAGACTAACTCCTAGAACAATCTAAGGAATAGAGCTTGTAGGCTTCTTCTTCATGATTAGAGAGGGGGGTGTGACCCTCTATTTATAGTAGGAGGTGGAGTAGGGGCTATTCCAGCGCCACGTCAGCGATCCAGGGCCTTCCATTCTCCACCCTTGGATCCAACCGACCTTGGAACCGACCAAGGCATGGATGGTGGTGATCCAGCACGTGGGGAAGAGCTATGGCGGTTGGGGGGAGCCCAACCGACTTAGGGGGCATTCGGCCGAATGCCCCTATGGTCAGTGGGGCCTCCCTTGCCTCCTTGGATGAGGTCCCACCAGTCAGGGACTGAGTGGGGCCTGTTTGGGCCCAAAAAGGATTCGGCCGAATCCCCCCTTGGGGGTTCTGGCCCTCCTCTGCTCCCTGGTGCTGGTCCCACTTGTCATTTGTGTTGGTTGTCGGTTCTGTAGTGTTTGTCACGTTTATCTCCTTGGTGTGGGGCCATGGATCCATGTGCTTCGCTTGTGAGCCGTTGAGAGGAAACACATAGTGATCCAATGGATGGATTCCACTCTAGAGTGTCTCTCTTGGATCATGGTCGAGAGGAGAGAGCATGGTGGTCCCATATGGCTCTCCTTTGCTCCATTTATTCATTCCTGCACTCAAACACTCATGGACATATGGAACTAGTTATTTGATAAAGAATGCTCATGATGTGTTTGTTTATCCTTGATTCTTGGATTAGCGGCACCATTTTAGCTATGTAAAAGATGGTCATAATTTGTGCCAACAAGATCCCCCAAGCTTAACCTTTGCTCGTCCCAAGCAAACAATCAAACTTAGCTCGATGGATCAGGAGTTGCTACTATGCTTCATATTTCAAGAGTACTAAGTCTACAACAATCATACTTCTCTTTTGAATAGAAAAGTTAGCAATAAAGACTCACCCATATTACCTTAGTCCTTCATGGGGCTTATAACTTTATCCTTTGTCTTGAGAGGTTGAGAGATAGAACAACTTGACTTGAGCACTAGTTTTCTCATTCTTTCACAAGTTTTATATCGGAGGTTTTGTAAAAGAAAACTTAGTGTTCCTCAAATGGTACTCTCGAGTCGCTCATAAGGTGTATGATTCCTCACCAAAGCATATATCAAAGTTTGCCTTCTTCCATTCTATCTCTAAAGCTTATGTGGAGCTATAGTTAGGGATCAAAGATGTAACAAACTTACCTTGCATATATTGTAAAGTCAAATTCCGGACCCGAGGAGGGAAGTGTCATACTCTTAGATCAAGATGTGCAAGTGTGTGGAAACATGATAAATGATTAATACTCCTATTTGTGGATCTCTCTTTCCTAAAATTATTTTGAGACATAGCTATCTATTTCATCACTTTTTTTTCAAGAGAGCTTTGGAAATGCTCATAAAGATTAGGACTTTAGAATGCCCTTGGATTTTTCAAAATTTTGCAGTCTATGTCTCATTTACTAACAACAAACTAGAGAGAGTTTTTCTACTTAGAGCATGGAGTATGAACTATGTGGAAATGTAAGGCATGTTTCTGTGTACTTCCAGTATAGAAGCAGCATGTATATGTGGTGTGTACGTGATCTTGATCTTGGGAGCATGATAAATCTCTCGACAAGGATCACAAAACTTGACCAAACTCAACACAAAGCAAGCAACTTATGTAGAAAGCTTATATCATGAAAGAGCATGTATGGCTTTGGTAGGAGTTTTCACCATTGAGAAACATCAAAGTGTTTTATCATTTTAATAAATAAATACTCCGATAGTCATTCTTGCTTAGAACAAAATTATAGCAACTCTTATCTTGTCATATCATGTCTCACAACAACTTAGACTTAGTTACAATATTTGCAACCCACAAAAGTTTGAGGTTCATAATGGTTTCTTTTAAAGCCAAGTAATCCATACTTAGAGAAATACCAATTTGTAAACTAAGTTCTAGAGAAACATTTAGTAGAGCAACTATTCATCATTTCCATAGGAGATATTAATTTTCATGAAACATGTGAGAGTGGAGTAAGAGAAAGTCTTTTTATTTTATTTTAACATATGCAGATTTTTTAAATGCGAAGGCAAAAGATAAGCAAGGAAATGCATAAATATAACTACTGAAATTAAAAACTTACCTTAGTGGGGGAGAGAATCTCCCCAAGCTTGCCTTTTGCTCAATAGTGCGGCGGATGTGGATGTTGTTTCCACCAAAAGTCCCAATACCATTGTTGTTCTTCTTGTATTGCTTGAATGTTCTCGGCGGTTTTCTGGACGATGCGTATTGTTTCATCGTGCTCATCACGCAACTCACCAACGGTGTTGTTGAGGTGATTGAATTCTTGCCACAGCCCACGACGCTCCCTGTCTCGTGAGGACGAGAAGGATGCTCGTGCTCGTTGCAGGTGTGATGGTCGAGGAGGCATGCCACTTGAAGTGTGTATGGGATCGGAAGATGCATCGTCTTCCTCCTCACCAATAGCTCCTCGAGAAGGACCACCTTGCTCAAGATGAACAAAGTGTAGCCCCTCCTGAGCTCTCCTGTCTGAGCCTGCAAAATCTCTTTGCCCACTTCCTTGATCTAAATCAAGGGTTAGCTCGCGGGTTCTATACAATTGAAGTTGCCTATTTGGAAGAGGGACCTCAATTGTATGGCCACTGTAAATTATTTTTAGGTTACCCTTAGCATCTCTTTTTAGCATTTGAATATGAGCAAAATATTTTTCTGAGATCATTGCTAGAGGAGCAGAGATGTAAACAAAAGGGTTTGTGCCATCTAGCAGGTTTATGGATTCGGCAAGACGAGAAATTAAGGATGTGAATTGAACAGATATATTACTCTCAATTGAACTTTGCCAAAATTCCACTAAATACTTGTAACACCCTAAAATTTTCTTTCTGGAAAAATAGAGTTACATTTATTTAATTCTTAATTTTGTGCTCATAAAAATATAGGAAAATAAAAACTTTTCATTAAATTAAAATTTTCCCTTTCATTAGCAACATGTTTGAGCATTCATGCCTTTGCATTGGTTTATTTTGTATTGAGTGGATTGAAAACAAAACCTAAAATGAATTCAAAAGGGTTTGAAAATGTTTTAAAAATGGCTTGAGAAAATAATTTTTGAAAACATAAACATCCCCCCATCCCTATCTGGCCCGAAGGCCCAGCTCCTCTCTCCCTCCTCTCCTTTCGACCCAGCTCCAGAGACCCCCCCCTCCTCCCACCTCTCCTTTCCCGTGGGCTTCTTCTCGACCCAGGCCTGCCTTGGCCTTCCCTCCGCAGCGCAAGCTGTGCCGTCTCGCTTGGACGCACCGACAGGTGGGACCCACCTGGCAGCAGCCCGTCGCCCTTCCTTTCTTCTTCCTCCCTCCTTTCCTTTCCTTCAGCCGGGCGTGAATCGAGCACGGGATTGGTTGGTTTGTGAAAGTTGAGTTTGTGTGCTTTGTGAACCTATAAGTGATTGGTTGGTTTGTATTAATGCTTATGTTTGATTTGCATCCTTGTAATGAGTGCAATGATCTTGTGAGGTCTTCCCACAATTTTATTTAGTTTATAGCCATAAGTTTTAATGCAATAAATAGTTTTATAATGGTTTCTATAATGTGTTTCTTTATCCTATCTTTCTGAAGCAACCAATATTTATCAGTTCCCATCTCTGTTTCTTGGAAGAAAAAAAATCATGGAGAACTTTTGGACAACAACAGACTCTCTATCTTTCTCTCACCACAAGAACCACCTCGAGAACAGTTATGGTTTGTGAGTTATGAAATCATAAGGAAATGAACGATACTTGTTCTTGCCTATGCACATGAGTCTCTTGGAATAGAGAGAGGATATGAGGACAGTTGACTCACTCAGAAGAAGATGTAAGCTACCCTTGGTTTCCCTTAGTTCATCTTTCTTAAGGGGTGTAGCCAAGCTAAAGAAGTTTGAACATAAAGTTACAAACATATTAGTGTTCGTATGGAAGAATCAACTACCTCTATGGTGAAGAAGTCATTATCAAACACAAGTGTCCTTTGCTCAAGATTGTTAACTTGGATCATACACAAGAAGATTGAGTACCCACCAAGTTTAGGCAGCACTTGAAGCTATCATAAAATGAGAGTCCAACATTCAACATACTCAGGATAAGTCGGTAATCATGGCGTGAGAAGAAGACATGTAAGTCTATGGATTGGTTCTATGAAGGTCCAAAAGACCTCAATATTGCACCGAGCATGGAAATAAAGTTTGGATGGAACTATGCATCTCAGTAAGGTTTTGGCCGTGCTCTATACAAGCTGTATTGAGGATCGTTGTTAAAAGACACAATATCTTTATCTCTCTAATCACCGTCTTCCGAATCTCGAGGGCGAGATTCATCTTAAGGGGGGTAGAATTGTAACACCTTAAAATTTGCTTTCTAGGAAAATAGAGTTACATTTATTTAATTCTTAATTTTGTGCTCATAAAAATATAAGAAAATAAAAACTTTTCATTAAATTAAAATTTTCCCTTTCATTAGCAACATGTTTGAGCATTCATGCCTTTGCATTGGTTTATTTTGTATTGAGTGGATTGAAAACATCACCTAAAATGAATTCAAAAGGGTTTGAAAATGTTTTAAAAATGGCTTGAGAAAATAATTTTTGAAAACATAAACATCCCCCATCCCTATCTGGCCCGAAGGCCCAGCTCCTCTCTCCCTCCTCTCCTTTCGGCCCAGCTTCGGAGACCCCACCTCCTCCCACCTCTCCTTTCCCCGTGGGCTTCTTCTCGGCCCAGGCCTGCCTTGGCCTTCCCTCCGGCAGCGCAAGCCGCGCCATCTCGCTTGGACGCGCCGACAGGTGGGACCCACCTGGCAGCCGCCCATCGCCCTTCCTTTCTTCTTCCTCCCTCCTTAACTTTCCTTCGGCCGGGAGTGAATCGAGCATGGGATTGCTCCCATTCCTTCGCGGTCGCATCCCTCGGGCTATTTAAGCCGAGCCCCCACACCCCACCGCCACCACCTTGCCCTCTCGGAGCACCGCAGAGCCCCAGCCGCCACCGCAGACCTAGCGCTGCCACCGTCGTCGACTTCCCGACGCCGCCACGCCGCGTCACCGCTCTAAGCTCCCCACCGAGCTTCGGGTTAGGGTAAGAAGAGCCCCAGGAGCTCGCCTTCCCTCTCTATCCTCTCTGGTTCGCGCGCGCGGCTCCTCTCCGCGTCCACCGGCGTTACCGAGCCGCTCCGTCACGAGCATAGCCGTGACCGGGCCTTATCGGCTTCAACCAATACTGCAGTGGCATTCACAATCTCCCCCCTACCTCCCTGTACCTTTCGCTTAGTGAATCATGATTTGTGGTGGCAAATTGAAACACGCCGCCCGCCTCCGGCCATGGCGCCACCGCGCGGGCTTCCTATTCCGACGACAGAGTCCCTTCCCCCCCTCTTGGATCTAATCTGAGCCGCCACTGCTTGATCCGACGATCTAGATGCAAGGATACCCCTTCGCTATGGATGGTTTGCAAAAAAGCCCCTGATCTTTTTAATGGTGAACCCGCCGTCCAAAGCGTCTTTCTTCTTTACGCCTTCTCCTTTCTGAAAGCGTAAACATCATTCTGTTCAATCAAAATGCGCTGTTCTAAGAATTACAAAAATGCCACCAAACTTCTTTTGCTCATAAAATATCCGTTTCAATTTCGTTTTGATCCATTCAAATTGCGTTAGATTTGTAGAAATAAGATCTACGTGATGAAACCCTAATAAATTATGTTTTGAAACCTTGAAAATATAGATTTATTTAGTTCCTTTTTAAAATCCAAGTTTAATATCTAAACCTTGTTTTCTCCGTAACTTCTACGTTTTAGATCCGTTTTATCTCGTTCAAGTTGCGTTAGCTTCGTATCAATATAATCTTTGCATCAATGATATTTAATACCATGTTAATAGCTCTGTATTTTCATGATGTGAAACCCTAACTTGATTAACAAATATGCAACTTGTTTTACACATAAAATATCGATAGTTTCTACTGCTGTTTTCAAAACCAAATACAAGGTTGACCTAATCTAATCAAGGAGTTTTTCTGAAATACTTTATCCACTCTTTGATATAGTTAAAATTGATAAGTCCTATAGTTCTCTTTTATACACGCAAACCTTCCGATAGATGTATCTTGATCATCGTAGCTCCGATTAGTGTGTTCTTCGCGACTATGTGGTCGTAGAGATGCGTAGATTTCTTTTTAAATCCTTTTCATTGATTGGTGTATTGTTCTAATTTAGCCATGTTTGTATGATTTGTATGATCAGATGCTTGTGTGGTGATTTATTAATTATTGTCCAGTCGGTGAGATTTACGTGGTGCGCAAGAAGGAATCTTTTGGAGCTGCAAGTCAGCGGAAGAAGGATCTAAGTGAAAGGCAAGTATTACATGGGATTATCCTTGTTGTACTATTCATGATAATCACTAATTAATCATATGCATGAGTTTCCTTGTTACCCTATAAGGTCATCCTAGTATTGTACCTTATACCTTGTCACCCTGGGAATTTATGCATTTGGGTAGTATGATGCTAGTGCCAAGCAAATGACTACGATCATGTAAACTTGATTAATGATATATGCAATAAAAATAAAAGATGACTTTTTAGCAACGTGGACTATAGGTGGAACAACAAGCACCTCAACCTATGTTCTCACTCATAGGGATATTTCTGTAAGTAGATTACCCCAGGACTTACAGTGCAACCACAAGCTATATGGCTCTGGCTTGACTCAGTATTAGACTTCTACTGGTTTGTGGCAACTTACCCGAAAGGGCGCAAGAGGCGCTCACCTTAGTGCCCTCATAAGAGGGGTAGCACTAACCATTGAGGAAACTTATAGCGGGTTGTTACCTACCAGTGGAACCTGTGAACGGTCTCGTAGTGTACCCTGCTCCACTTCCTTGGTAGAGGTGATGGCATATGGGGATCACGACTTGTGGGTAAAGATGTACGACCTCTGCAGAGTGTAAAACTATTATAATAGCCGTGCTCATGGTCAAGAGCGGCTTGGGCTCCTTACTGTGTGATGTCCTTATGTCATGGCTCATTAGTTGTTATTCGTTATTGATTATTGTTACTTGTTCATATAAGCATTACATCCTGTTCACTTGATCATATGGTTAATGGGCTTTTGATTATATTGATGCTATCTTATGCTAAAATTGAGATAACTTAAAAGCTTATGCAGTTAAACCAGTGTCATACCTTTTTGAGCCTCATGAACCCCATGTACACTTGTTGAGTACGAAAGTACTTACGCTTGTTTATTCTTTTCAATTTTTGGATAAAAATCCCGGATGGGTACCAGATTGTAAGAGTTGGAAGAGATAGGCTTGTGATCAACCAGTCAGTTGGTCCCTGTGGAGTGGAGTCTTCGCCTGAAGATCGGAGTGTCTTTCCGTTGTTTTGCGCTCTTAAGGTTATTTCTTTGACCTTATATGTTATGTATTTAAGTATTGTCTTTTGATATTACCTTGTTCTGTGGCTATATGTGAGAATTGACTTCCTGGGCTCACATATGGTGTATATCTGGTTTTGTCCTTAAAACCGGGTGTGACAGATTGGTATCAAAGCAATGCTGACTGTAGAACGCAAGCCTAGATAGAACTGGTCATTTTAGCAAGCTTTCAACCTTATCTAGTTCTTGTTTTCTCTCTAACTTTGATATATGTTTAAAGTTATGCTCACTCTATCCCTATTCTATTGTAAAAACACTGTCACAATTCTAACTTTTCTCTCTCTCTGTCTCTTAGATGGTTCTTACCGAGATGCCAGCTAGCCTCAGAGACCAAGCTATGACATCCTTGATCGCGTCTGATAAGGAAAAGCTATCAGCCATGAAAAACCAAGTACTTGAAGAAACGACTCAACAACAGTACTTACCTCCAGGACAGATCAATGTGCCAAGGTCCCATAGGGAACATGCGCAAGGAAGTAAAATAAAGCGGAACTATAGCGAAGGCAAGTTGTACCATGTGGATATGTCTACAATCCCTAGAGCAAAGAAGGTCGTGTATGGTTTGATTCGAGTAGGCTCAGCAAATTCCATGGTTCTATTTGATCCTAGAGCCACGCATTCGTTCATCTCTACCAAGTTGGTAGAGGATCAAAAGATAATTCCATTGCCAATGAAGAAACCCAAGATAGTTTAGTCCCCAATTGGAGAAATGAAGGCAAACCATATATGCCCAAAGGTTAGACTTAATATAAGAGGTGTGGACTTTGCAACGAATCTTATTGTTTTGAAGCTCTCGGATATTGTCACACCCGGTTTTAAGAACAAAACCAGATATACTCCATATGTGAGCCCAAAAAGTCAAATCTCACATATAGCCACAAATTAAGATGATATCAAAAGACAATACTTAAATATATAACATATAAGGTCAAAGGGTAACCTTAACACAGCAAATAGCGGAAAGACGACTCTGAACTTCGGGTGAAGGCTCCAACTTCACAGGGACAGCTGACTGGTTGAGCACAAGCCTAACTCCTTTAACCGTTGCTCTTTGCAATCTGATATGTTTGATAAGGCAAGGGTGAGCACTTAAAGTACTCAACAAGAATAACATAGGGTTATGAAGCTCAAAAGGCTGACACTGGCTTACTGCGGTTGCTTTTAACTTGGTCAAGTTTCAACAACAATTAGCTTTAGTTATGCTTAACCCAGTTGGTAACCACATGATCATTAATAAAATCACCTTTTATCTCATAACTCCAGACTTACCATCATAGTAGTTCAACAACAGGAGTTACTAACACTG
Source organism: Microstegium vimineum (assembly GCA_022036555.1). Lineage (NCBI taxonomy): Eukaryota > Viridiplantae > Streptophyta > Magnoliopsida > Poales > Poaceae > Microstegium > Microstegium vimineum. The sequence goes on from CM039138.1 coordinate 31,601,193, forward strand.
TGAGTTTTCCAGGTCGCTCGTGACCGTGAGCACGACTATCATGATAGTTTTACACTCTGCAGAGGTTACGCACTTTACCCACAAGCCGTGTTGCCCATATGCTCGGGATCATGACTCCCAAAACACTTCCAAGGTGAGCGGGCAGGGTACACTATGAAGTCTTTCAAAAGCCCTTTCTAGCATGTAGCGGACCCTACGGACCCAATGCAAAGGGGTATATGGGACACCCCGATGGTACCACCCGCAGCGGTCCCCATACAAGCTATACCCCATAACCAGCTCAGCAAAGGTGCCTTTCACGAACCACAAGCATGCTAGTCCAAACTTCATACTTAACTAAAGCCAGAGCCATTATAGCACTCATAGTTGCATTTAAGTCTCAGCTTTTGCCCTACAGTGGGGTCCTATTCCATGTTGTTATAAAAGCCAATTTTAATCAACGTTGCATATATCCATTAGTCAATATTCAACTCAAGATTCTTCATGTTCAGCATAGCAAAACTACCCATATGCATAGTAACCCATTGGTGACAAGGTAAAAGGGATAACAAAGCTACGATATAGTTCTAATAGGAATCAAAATTAGACACATGCAATATGACTAGATGGATTAAGGTGAATAGGTAACAAGGATGATCCCATGTTATACTTGCCTTAAACTCTTAGATCCTTTCTTCACTTGATTCTCGATCTTCTAATGACTTCTTCTTGATCTCCACGTAAATCTCACCGATTGGACAATATCATGAACACCACACAAGCACCTGGATAAACATGTATAGCATACAATAGATCTATTCAGAACAATACACCAATCAATGAAAAAGGTTTAAAAGAGACCTACGCCTTTCTATGATCACACAGACGCGAGAATCACGCTAATCGGATCTATAGCGGAAAAGAAACGTCTACCGAAGATTAGCTTTTATAAGAGAATTAGACTTCATTTATTTTATTTATATAAAAAGCATATATTGGATACTTCAGAGAAATACCCAAATTAAATTAATTCATATTATATTTTCTTAGAAAAATAAGTTTAACTAATTATATTTTATTTAGGAAAAACCGATGTGAAAACCCTAATTGATTTTAATTGGAAAACCATTTATTATAGATTAATCAAATATCATTTTATTTCAAAGAAGAAAACCTGTTAAACACTTCTGCTAACAGATAGGTCTTATCGTTACTAAACCAACGCAACTAGAACGGAAAGAAACAGAATTAAAACGAATATACGGTAGAGATTATACCGTAGGATGGCAATCTTGTAATTACCATCTTCCTCTTGTTTCTCTGCAGGTAACAGATCGTGGCCTCCATGGCCACTTGGGCTGCTCGCCGTGCACAGAAAAAGGGAGCAGGGGCCTCGGCCAGGGCTAAAAGCGCACGCAGGAGCACTGCGGGCAACGGTGCCAGGACTGCTCGGCCAACCAGCAGACCAGCGGCGACGCTGCTTGGTGCACAGGCATGCGGGTTGATGGGGAAGCGTCGTGGCTAGGGCCCACGGACGCGGCACATCACAGGTGGTGGCGGGGTGGCACACGCTAACCGGAGAGGACAAAGGAATTCCGGCCATGGAAGCTTCTTACCGGTAAAGTTCACCGGAAACAAATAACGACGGGACATAGTCAAAGGTGATGGATCGGATAAAAGGATGACACTACGACGAAAAGAACTAGACGAACCTTGTAGCACCAGAAAAGCTCGCCGGAGAGTTCGCCGGAGTTGACTGCCAATGATATGATAGGAAGAGAGAAAACTATAATTTACTAGACGAGAGATTTCCCAAACTAGGGGCTCCCCTTGCGGTAGTTGTGGTGTGCTTTGGCTAAGAATCTGATAGATATATATAGGGAGAAAAACTCCCTACATGTTCATCAACTGGCGATATGGTACTAATTGATGGTGCACTTCTACATTTACTAATGGGCCAATTAGACATAAAAGCCCATTAGTAAATAAATGCATGGACTTTTGAGATTTATTAGGATTATTGCACATGGGCTTTGAGGACCGGTGGGAAATTGAGATATTCATTATATATTTTCGGAATAAATTATTTTCATGAATAAAATAATTCCAGAAAAGTCTAGAACTAATATTTAGGTCACGAAAAATACTCCGAAGTCTCCAAAAATTCTGGGAAAATTCTCGGAGACACTTTGGAATATTATGAACCCAAATAAAGTATTTGGAGCTCACGAAAAGATATTTTGGAGCATCTAAAAATTAGATTAAGCTCATAGAAAAATGAGAAAAAGTTCTGAAAAAGCCAGAAAAATTCCCCGGAAGATTTTAGAGATATTTTTATGAATGATGAACTCAAGATAATGATTTAGGGTCAAAACAAGTTGGATGGAAATTCTGAGAATAGATGGAACTATTTTCGAATTAAAATAAATCAGGAAAATCGGATTTATTCCCGTCAGGTTCTAGACCGCGGGTTGATTACCAAAGAGCTCAGGGTCTCTTTACCAAATTTTGCAAACGAAGGGGTACGGGGTTTTGTGGACCTTTGGATCGTGGATGGATGGATCTAATTAGATCACAGAGGAAGGAAGAGGGGATTCAGCCGGGTACAGTGAAGAGCATGGTGGCAGAGGCCATTGCCGGTGGCGTTTCTCGCCGGAGTAGCTCGGTTGGGGGCCAGCGAGCTCGGTTTTCCAAGGGGTAAAGACTGGGAGATAGAGGAGGAAGATGCGATCTCACCTAGGGCCACGGTGAGGACCGGAGATGGATGGACGCGGCTGGCAATGAGCAGCAGCGGGCGGCAGCTCTCAAGGAGGTTTCGGAGCGAGGAACTCGACACGAGGCAGCGCTGGAGCTTCCAAACGCATCGGAGACGGCGGCGGCTTGCTTCACGACGGTGTTGAAGAGGCAAGCGAGCTCGCGGCTGTGGCTGCTCCTCGGCGGAATCCGAGGTGGGGCGATTGGAGCTCAAGGCGAGGCGAGGAGATTGGAGGGTTCGAGAGGAGGCGTCGCGGCCTCGCTATTTAAAGGGACAGGTGGGGGAGTTCGGGGCGCATACGCCCGCACGCGAGGCGGACGCGGCTCGGCGAACAGAGTCCCGTGCGGACTCTACTTGAGGAAGAAGATGGGCACTGACAAGCGGGGTCGACGTGTCAGCGGCAAGGGGAAAGGGGAGGGCGGTTGCTTGCGCGAACTGGGCCGAGGCGAAGGGAGGAAGAGCTGGTCCGAGTCGATGTGGCCCATGCGGGAGGAAGTGAGGGGAAAGGAAGGAAGGAGAGGGAACAATGCCGGCTGGGCTGGTTGGGTCAGAAGGTGAGGAAGAGAGGATTTGATCCTTTTCCTTTTCTTTTTGTTTTCAAAGCTTTTCTTAAATCCTTTTTGAAAACCATTTTCTAAACCGTTTTGAAAAGCTTTGAGTTTTGCAAAACCAAGCATCACAAAAAGGATAATGCAGAGGCATGAATGCTCAAGCAAAGGTTGCTAAACCCTAGGTCAATTTTTAATTTGATGAAAACGTTTTTATTTTCCTGCATTTTCATGAGCACAAAATTCAAAATTAACCCAATTTCAATCTATCTTAGAAATTCAAATTTTTGGGTGTTACAGATATTGATGTTATCCTCGGAATGGGATGGTTCTCTGCTTGCAAAGGTGAGATCAAGTGTGCCCAACATTCGGTACATCTAACAGCACCATCAGGAGAAAGGATTGAATATGATGGGATACAACCTTTAACCAAGGAATATGAGGCTACCCCTTTTGACAGTGGTAACAGTAAGAAGCATGAAGCTCAGGATCAATGCCAGTGTTGTAAGCATTATGGAGTTGTTTGTCTTCAAAACAAGTCTCATCAAGGGGAAGTCGAGTTGAATTTGAGGGTGTTCTTCGTTTTGGAGATTCTCCCATGTGTATCGGGCCGAACCTCCCCTTGTTCTTCTTTGGAAAGTATCCTCGGATTGGTGGGAGCGTCGGGATTAGCTCTCACTCATAGCTTTCTTCATTTTCTTGAATGTGGATGTCAATGGGTTCTTCATCTTCTAGAGAGGAAGAGGGACAACAAAAGCAAGACTAGAAAGGGATATGTGTATGTGGAGTGGATTTCTAGTTTGCCTTGTGGGGAGAAGTTTGAGCTAAGAGAAGCTTGATGAAGACACGAGATCTTCTTGTGGAGGTGTGAGAAATGAAGCTCTCCTTGCATGGGGTTTTATAGGGGAAGGAAGTGGCACCAAGGGGGTGCCATGGAGTGGTCGGTCGACCACCCCTTGGGCATGCCCTTGGGTGCCATGATCACATGTCTAGTGGATGCCTTACACAAAGCAAAAGAGAGAGAGAAGGAGGTGACACAAAGTGGTCGACCATCCCTTAAAAGTAGAGATTCCACTCATGCTTTCTCTAGTGCTTGGTGAAAGGTGAAAGATGTGATATGATGTGATCAAAAGCTGAGCTAAAGTAGTCAAGATTCTCCTATTTAAACAAAGAATAGTGGGGGACAAAGGTATGTGATGCTTTGATTGAAAGTGATTGATGTGTTTTCTTTTTCAAATCATAACAAAGTGAAAGTGATGGATGTCATGATTCCCCACTTTGGACAAGGAGTAGTGGGAGACAAGGATGTGCCATGCTTAAAGTGATTTGTACTTTAAAACATGACAAGACAAAAGAGATGTCTCCCAAAGCGAGAATCTGATTTTTGACAAGCCCACCTCCCAAATCATGAGATGCTTGGACAAAGGATGGTGGAGAGGAATAGAGGGATGAAGATGGGGTCTCTAGGGCATTCAACCGAACCCCTAGTGCTCCATTTTTTTTCCTTTTTCTTTTATAAAGGTCTCTAAATGATCCTTTAATTAAATAAGCCAAAGTAGGGTACATAGGGTGTTCGGCCGAACCCCCTATGTCCCTAATTTTTGTCGAGTTTTAGTGCTAAACTAATTATCAAGTTTTATTTAATCTAACTTTAGTTTTCTGAATTTTAAGTATGAAAGAAATTAAAGGTTTGAACTTAATTTAAGAAAGGAAATAAAAGATAACTACCGATTTACCTTTCGGCGAAGGCTCCTTGATTTTAAGTCCTCAGAGTGGGACTCTCCTTCTTGTTCATTCCTCGGGTGCACTTGATGTCTCCGGAGGCGGAGATTGTGATGTGTGCACCTCTTTTGTTTTCCAAACTTGCCTTGGATTGGCGGGTTCGTCCTTCTTGAGTTCTTCGGTCTTGATCTCTGGATATTGTTTCTTCTTCCGCGGAGCTTGAACTCTTCTTTTTGGTGGTTGTGCTTTTGCCTGTTTGTTAAACTTATAACCATTGAAAGCACATTTTACCTTATGACTTGGGAATTGGAAGTGGATTTGGCCCGATCCTACGTAGATGACCGCGTTGGTGGTGTTGAGGAAAGGCCTTCCCAAAATGATAGGGACTTCCGTGTTAGCTCCCATTTCCAGGATGATGAAGTCGGTGGGGATGTACTCATCTTGGATGTTTACCAAGATATCCCTTGCGAGTCCCTCAGGAAACCGTATTGTTTGATCTGCCATTTGCAAGAGAACACATGTGGGGACCAAAGGTCCTCCTAACAGATTATCATACGTTACCTTGGACATGATGTTGACACCCGATCCGAGATCGCAGAAGGCGGTGTGGAATGTTTGTTGTCCGATTGAGCACTTGATCGTTGGGAGGCCTGGATCTTCCTTCTTCATAATGAAGGGAGGATCGAGAAGATAGTCCCAATAGGAGCGAAGTGGAGGCTTACCGAACCTCATGTTAACCATGTTTACATGCTCAATTGAATCTTCTGGTTTCCCAGGAATTTTACCTTGTTCCAAGGAGGGCATAGCTGCTGCTAATTGAGCTAGTTGGGTTTCTAGCATTTTATTAAAGCTCAATTGATTTTTCATAGCAGTTGTAAAGCTATCCATTTTCTCACCAAAGGTTTCAAGAACTTTATCAGTGACAATCATCTTTTTATTTATTCCATCATTAATCTTTGATTGTCTAAGAACAAGATCTTTTAACGAAGGCTGGTTATTGTAAGAATTGTAATTACCATTACCTCCATTACCTTGGTAGAAAGGGCGTGAATTCCAGCTTCCTTGTTGTTGGGGTCAATACCCGTTGTTGTTGTTGTTGTTGTTGTTGTTACTGTTGCTATTGTTGTTGATGAAGTTCACGTCCTCCTTCGAAGTCTCAGGGCAATTGTTGTCCGAGTGATCATTTCCTCCGCACACCTCGCACCATGGATCGGCTTCAATAGCTTGTGCGGCGGCGACTGGGTAGATGGCCTCTCGTTCCTTCTTGGAACCTTCTTCTATCTTCTTCATCAAGAGGTCCATCTTGGCAGAGAGCATGTCCACCTCATTGACGGTGTGCATACCTCGCCTCTTTGGCTGGAGACGTTCGTCACCCCATCCTTGGTTGATCACCATTTTCTCGATGAGGTCCTTGGCATTCCTCGATGAGAAATGCCCCTCCAGCGGCAGCGTCAAGGTGACTATGGGCCATGCTAGTGTTAACACTGGATTTTGGCACGCATAGGAAAATGGCAGATGGACCAATGTGCAGTGAAATTCAGAGGTAAGCATTTGGAAATTTGGCAGGTGCAATCGGCTAATTTATAAGGATTCGGCAAAGTGATCGTGCAGTCGGCTATTTTAGGAGTGGTGATCTTCCGTTAAGGAAAGCGACAAAAGAGGTGAGTAAGAGCCGAATCGAGCAACTGACATTGCAACGATTAAGGGAATGAAGATTCCAGAAGGAAAGATAGGATTAAAAGTGTCGTATTCTTAAATATCTTGTAATCGTATCCTTTTAAGATTCGTGTCATGACCGGGGTATAAATATAAACCCTTGGCCATTGTAAAAAGTGTTCACAACCAAACCAATACAACCGGCCCCGTGCCAATTTCGAGTTCTTTGTCGTGTCGTCGAGTTCTTCGAGAGGAATCATCGATCCGTCGACCTCCGTAAGTCTTGGCAACCTTATTATCATGTCTAGTATCATGCGGTGGATTTAGATATTGATGCAAGTAGTCTTGTTTATTTTCAATGGTCGTGCGGCTGATCTTTGTTCAATAATCAAGAGGTTTTCGCTTGTGTTTTGCTTATGAGTAGATGTCGTGCAGTGGATATTTGCTTGTATGCTTAGCAAAAGCAAGATAGTTATCGGCTCCTGTAGATTTGGCAAGATCTATTGGGTTCATTAAGTTATCGTGTTGCATGTTTTATATGATCTTTACATATTTGCAAACACTCTTTTTCCCAATCTAGATTGATACTATTCGGCTCTTGTTAGTTTATATAGATCTATCTACGTTATCATGAGTTGCTCCCATGTTGTTTCCATGAGTAGATCTTATATCTATAAATAGCCGAATTAGTTTGAATCTAGATTGTCACGTGTTGCGGGTTCATGTATGTTATCCATGTTTAAGCTTTGATGACGCTGGGTGTCGTACGGCAGATGCAGGCTTTAGATTAGTTTAATCATGTTTGCTTACATGTTTCCTTCATCATGGACCCCAATTCGTCTAGTTGCCGAGATTGGTCATGCTTTAACTTATAATCAATTACGAGTCATTTATATGTCCTTTTTTCATGCATGCGTGTTTGGCAATCAGTGATTTGCGTGTTACATGTTTATTTTAGCCGAATGTTCCATAAAACCTGTTGGCAGATAGCTTTCATAGTTGTATGTCATTGTAAGTGGCTTCAGGGTCGTATATATGGAACTGTCTGGTATTACCCGACACGTTCCAGTTTATATCTAATGACTTTCATCCCTTGTTAATTTCAGGTCAAACTGACTGGCACGTTTTCGGTTCTCGAAGCATCCGGGCACCCGATTGAAGTCACACTTTCCGGCTTATTGTGTGTGAGACGCAGTACATCACATTTTGTGTCAACAGCTAGTCAGCCTGTGGTAGAAACCTTGGATCAGGAGCCAGTCGTCTATCCCATGATGAGGATAGGCACGAACGTACTCCTGGAGATGTTCCCATGCTTCGGGAATTGTCTCGTCAGATTGTTGTTGAAAGCTTGAGATCTTCCCGCTAAGAGCATTGGTTTTGCCCGTCGAGAAGAACTTCTTGAGGAATGCGTTAGAACACCTCTCCCATGTAGTGGCCTCTTCTTTGTGGGCGTAGAACCATTACTTCGCCTTTCCCAATAGCGAGAATGGAAAAAGACGAAGGCAAATGGCATCAGACGCCACTCCCTTGATGGTGAATGTGCCACATAACTCCATGAAGTGTTGGAGATGAGCATTTGCATCCTCATGGGGCTTTCCGCAAAACGGATTGGCCTGCACCATGTGGATCAAGGCGGGCTTCAGCTCGAAGGTGGCATCTCCGAAGTTGACCTTGGGACCCTGAGCTACGTGGGTAGCAGACGGAGCCGAGAAGTCAGAGATTGCCTTCTGGGCCATAGCTTCCTTGAGTGGTGGTGTAGAGCTTCCTTCCTTAAACGGATCCTGGTTCGAGAGGAACCTCTGAGGGGAACTCGACGATGTCTAGTCCTCCTCAATAGCTGCTCGGGATCTTCGAGATAGTTTGCAGGCAGTTGGAACCCACTCATACACTGTCTGGCTTCACAAGAAAGGAAGACACAGATAGGGGTAAGCCCCTATGACTAATTGATAACTAAGTTAACGAGAATCTCTAGATTCAATCTAATTAAAATTTCTTGGCTAAGCTTTCCCCGGCAACGGCGCCAGAAATGCTTGTTGGTATTTCTTATGACTATTGGATAAATCCGCAAGCGCACAGATTATACCGCTGTAGCACTTCACCAAGGAGTATTCCGAGGTATCGTAATTTATATTATCCCAAGGGAAAGCTGGCTAGAAATGATAATTAGAGAGAGATCCTAGAGATCACCTCAACCTTAGTACCAACTAGTATAGGGGGGTAAATGATAAAAGTGATAGGAAGGGGTTGATGAATGAAGAATCTAAGGTAAAGGATACTTAGAATGGACCTCAGAGACTAGCTAGGTGGGTGGACAACGAGAAGAGAACAGGGACTCCTATGTACTTCTCTCTACTTCAATATACTTAGCTAGATAACTAGTTTAGACACTATAGTTTGTCTCCTCAATACAAGTATGCTAGGCGAGGGGATAGATCAGTAGGAGGACAAAACTCCTACCGGACCGCGCCCTCTTCTTACGGGGGCCTTACCTTTTAAGAACTTGCCTATAAACACGTGGTGGAATACAAAGACTAGACAAGGTTGTCACCTCTTGCTAGCTACCACAAACAATCCGTGCATCAAGCGATAACCAAGGATAAGATGATGTATAAGCACCACGCTTACACATAACTTACTACTTTGACTACGATCTATAATCAAAGCACCCTATGATAGGCAATGATCGCATACAGGAAAGGTCACAAGGATCACAGGCTATGGGTGTGAAGGCTATTAAAGAGCAAAAGCATATAGCAAGACTATATCTAGTATAGAAATGCTCAAAGTAAATACTAAGTAAAGTAAAGAGAAAGATATATATTGATAAAGGTAAAGTCTTACAAAGAAGGAAAGATACAAGAGCTATACCAGACTCTCCAGAAGACGACTCCGGAAATCCCGAGCACAGCTTGACTCAACTCTAACTCCCACTCTAGACTAACTCCTAGAACAATCTAAGGAATAGAGCTTGTAGGCTTCTTCTTCATGATTAGAGAGGGGGGTGTGACCCTCTATTTATAGTAGGAGGTGGAGTAGGGGCTATTCCAGCGCCACGTCAGCGATCCAGGGCCTTCCATTCTCCACCCTTGGATCCAACCGACCTTGGAACCGACCAAGGCATGGATGGTGGTGATCCAGCACGTGTGGAAGAGCTATGGCGGTTGGGGGGAGCCCAACCGACTTAGGGGGCATTCGGCCGAATGCCCCTATGGTCAGTGGGGCCTCCCTTGCCTCCTTGGATGAGGTCCCACCAGTCAGGGACTGAGTGGGGCCTGTTTGGGCCCAAAAAGGATTCGGCCGAATCCCCCCTTGGGGGTTCTGGCCCTCCTCTGCTCCCTGGTGGTGGTCCCACTTGCCATTTGTGTTGGTTGTTGGTTCTGTAGTGTTTGTCACATTTATCTCCTTGGTGTGGGCTCATGGATCCATGTGCTTCGCTTGTGAGCCGTTGAGAGGAAACACAGAGTGATCCAATGAATGTATTCCACTCTAGAGTGCATCTCTTGGATCATGGTCGAGAGGAGAGAGCATGGTGGTCCCATATGGCTCTCCTTTGCTCCATTTATTCATTCCTGCACTCAAACACTCATGGACATGTGGAACTAGTTATTTGATGAAGAATGCTCATGATTTGTTTGTTTATCCTTGATTCTTGGATTAGCGGCACCATTTTAGCTATGTAAAAGATGATCATAATTTGTGCCAACAATCGCTACAAGCGACTTTGCCATGGACTTTGTTTTCCGGATCCGGTTTCTCATAAGAGAATGTAATTATAGGGGTAACGTTGTCGACAACTATTATTTCTCCCAATATTCACATAATGTGATATTATTCGGTCTCTTTGTCATTTCCCAAAACAAGAGATAATTATTGTTCTGCATACCCAACATTAATGATATGCGCGCTTAGTATGTTGGATTTCATCTTCATGATGATCCTCTTCATGAGGTGCTTAACCTTGTTAATGATGTGTTCTCTTCATAAGAATGGAGGAGTTTCATTTTATTTCTATTTAATAGTATACATTAAACTATAACCCATAGGCGTCCCCGTAGATTTTAGCTTTATAGTATAGTATACAACATTTAGTTTACTACTTGTAAACACAACTTCAGCTTTATAACTTCAAGTTACTCCTCTCATTTTTCAAATATCTGGCATATGCTCTGCTTCATGCTTTCCAAGAGCATTAGTCAAACTATTGTTTGATTTAGTGTGTGATATTATTCCTGCTTCAAGCTTCGAGGAATATTTTCTTTAGATCATTTTCCTTCTATGGAAATAATATTTGGCATTCAGAATAGGCTTTCTCTGCCCCTAATGTCAATATTAGATCTTTAATAGCATACTTCAAAAGATATCCCCTATCATGGGCTTAAAGTAATTCAAATTCACATATCTCCATCTACAGGTGGATGTCCATTCATGTATGCTATGATAAATTTTTCTGGGAAATATTCACACACATATTTAAACATGGGGTTATTAAGTAAATGCAGTTGTTTATAGCCTAAAAATAATCCAAATACTCATACATAAAAATGGATAATATACTTCAAATGTATAAAATACGCAACATTCAAATTCTCATGAAATTTCTTCTAGAATTTTCTAATTGCCATTAATGCAAAAATTGCTAAATGCCTTTTCTTTATAAATCCCAAATCATCATAAATATGTTATCTATCATTTTAATTCCATAATTTATTCATCCCATCAAATGGGTTAGTCTTCATTGAGCTAATTTTATATTAACTCTCCCCCTGATCTCAAGCTGTCTAACCTTAGATCAATCATATTGCTTATGCATGCAATGCATTAGAAAAGCAACATATTGATTATTTCAATAAAAAATATTTTGGCATAACATGCTAGATAGCCAATTTAATTGCAAGGGGAAAATTAGTAGCTACAAGCTACAAACATAGCTTCCATGCTAATATGTATGTACGAGGGGAGATAGTTGTAGCTCAACGGGAGCACAATATAGTGATACACATTCATGTGTAATGTGGAATATTGGTATTCAATCCAACAAAATAGATAATAACAATTACAAAGCTACAAGCTTCACTTAAAGATAGATTTAGTTTTATTATGTCTATTAAATATATATTACCAATATTTTCTTATGTCTTTACCCAAAATTCCTCCCCCTTTTCATGCCATATTTACTTCAAGTAGAAATATGCTTCATGCATCATACTTCTAGTATTGAATGGTTGTAGCATAAAATTCATATATTTAGTGTATTATTCAGTGTACACAATAATATATTTGGGGTAGAACATAAACTTCTAGTTTTTTTAATATGCTAATATAGTCCAAATATTCATGTGCTTTTAGAAAATTCAGTTTCCCTTCTACCTACATGGTAGTAGTGCACAAAGAACTATAACCTTCATGGTTAATTAAGGCTTATTTGTGGATAAAATCAATGTAATACTTATTTGGATAGGCAAAAATTGGCAATTATTTATATGTAAAACATATAAATCTATTTTATTCCATGTAAGATTAACACATATTACTTCAAGTAAGAATTGCAACTAAGAATATTAAATGCTTCGTATTAGTCTTCAAGCTAATAAAATAACCATTAACTCTTCTACGAGTTTACATAATCCACTTAATTTAACTGGAATTAAAACTTAATGCACCACCGTTACTACTAATACTTATAGATAATATAAGTTTAAATACAATATAAGTATGTTAGCATATGATTTAAATTCTTCTTCGAGAAACCTCAAAAATTCTTATTCATTCTTATATGGCTTAGCTTCAATGCTTGACATTTAGCAGTTGCATGCATGCTTTATTTCATAGTAGTGGTATGTAATCACAATCCTTCGAAGAGTGTAATATATGCAAGTCATATATCTTGGTTCATTTAATTATCGAAAAATTCTAACTCAACTTCTATTTGAGTAATTTCTGATGATAAATTTAAATACTTCATGTATTAAATAGCTCTTTGACATTTCTATACTCAAGAGACATTTCTTCAAGAATATACATTGCTTAAAATTTTATTTACCATCTTGTCTTCTAGACATTCAATCCAAAGCTTCAAGCTATTATTCATAGCGTAGCATTAGACCACAATCTATAAGCATACAAGCTTGAAAATTTGACTTTCAATGAAATATGATATTCTATAATCATAATTTGAGAATTTTCTCATGCAGTGAGTCATACCATATATTTGTTATTTCTCTCGGCCATATACTCATTCTAGAGAATAATTAGGAAATATATATCATGAATTCACTACACTTCAACGGTAGCAAAATATCCTACATGGATTTAATAATGAACATAACAAATAATTCTACCATTCAGAGTAATTCCAGAATATTTCTTCTCTCTTTAACGCATGCATATATTAACATAAATTAAATCATGTGCATATAAGTTTACTACATGTAAACAAGTGATAACTGATAAGGTGCAAAAAGATAGTGGATGGTTATACAAAATATTCTTAGAAGCATCCTAACATTTTTCAGGATCTAATCATGGTACATGCTATTTTTCAGAATTAATATCAACCATTCATTTATCCCAAAAATTCATTATACTAGGAAAAACAAATATGAGAGCCTCTCAAAGGCGATAAGTCTAAGGTCTGCAGGATTCAGAGAGCTCATATATCTTATACCATATTTCTATTTAAAAGAGCATTATAAAATATCAACACATAGTGCATATACATAAATATAAATTAAATATTATAAATGTATACAAAGCCTACACACAATTATCTTTTAGGAATATTCGAATTTTACTCTTGCAAGTACACATGGTGTATGATTCATAATGTGTGATGAATAAATGCATTTAAAAGAGCATTATAAAATATCAACACATAGTGCATATACATAAATATAAATTAAATATTATAAATGTATATAAAGCCTACACACAATTATCTTTCAGGAATTTAAGTAATTAGTGGTACATGTAGCTTCAAGCTTGCTAGTTAACCACGGTGATTAGCTACATGTTGGCATCAAAATTAATAATCCGTCATGCATGTTCAAACTCCATGTTCAAAATTCCCAAGGCTGGATAAAATCAAGAACATATAGTAAATTAGTATGTAGGAACTACGAATAAATCAATCTACTTAACTGCTTATATAATAGATTATAATCAACGGGATCAATCTATCAGATGGTAGTACAGTACCAATTCACAACTTCATGTCGTATGTAAAGCAACACACTTCAGGGCTTCGTTATGCAAATTGCTGACCAATACGAGAGGATTAACAAACTGCGTGTGGGTGGACATGCCGCATTGCTCAATGACATGTGAGCCGTGGAATTCGGCGACGTATAGCCCGCGGAAAATACAACAACAATCTTTCTGCCGCGAGCCCGCGACAGGGGGCTTGTGGCTTGCGAGCTTTGGCCGATGCCTTTCAATGCGTATCAATTCAGGCCATGGGTGTCTACTGTCTAGACTTCAGGTTGCAACAGCAGCAGCAACACTGTTCGACGATGTGCGCATTGCATCTGGCGTACGGCGCGTGAACATGAGGTAATGACACCAACGAGGTGCGTCTGTGGTATTGCCATGGCCCATGGGCGCCATCCCATACACGAGTAGGCCCTATGCATAAATATGACTTTGGACGTTCTTGGTAGGATTTTCCATGCATGAGTACGGTATTCAGACCTTCTTGGTAGGATTATATAATAATTAAAAAAAAACTATCAACGTCTACCAGATCATCACTCTTCTGTACATGTGTGTAGTACATGCTTCTTGCATATATGTATATGTACTGCGTGTACATGTTCTAGGTGAAAGGTCGGCACAATGGTTGATACATGCAACTCTACCTTCCAGAGGATTTATTGCTTCAATGGCAATTAGCCTAAGCACCTGTGGCATGCGACGTGCAGGTCGTACTCCGTCCATGCAAGGGCATCGGAGTTCCAATCATGTTGCAGAGAATTGGTGACATGCATATATACTTCTGACGTGTATGACATGATCCGAGGAAGCAAGCCTATTTTTCTTTTTCTTTTTTTTATTATTAACCCTAGATATAATTTCATATGTACTGCGTGTACGTATATCCCTTTTAGGTATTATACATGAATAGTAATTAGGGGCAAAAGGAAGCTTATCTTTTCTAGGCAAACACAATCTGCAAGATGAGATTCTTTCGTACCTAATAGGATGTCAATTTGATCTACCTCACATGCCGCGTAGAGCAGTGGTTAGTAGATACATACCGCATAGAGCGTTTGACATTGTCGTAGTCATGTCTGCTTGATGACGATGGTACATGTTGATGCAGTGCAGATTAGTTGCAAGTAGAGATAGCAGATCCGTTCCGCTAACAACGTCGGGGTGTCGACGTCGTCGAAGTAGTCGCGGCGGCGTCGACGTCGAAGATCGGCGACAACTTCAGCGGCCGTGTCGACGTCGAAGATCGGCGGCAACTTCAACAGCGATGTCGACTTAGAGCTTGTCATGTTGATAACGTGTTATAAAACTCGTTGTCGGCGGTTCGGATCTTTCCCTCTCCGTCTCTCATGATCAACATAGTAGATGAAAATAGTACAACAAGTAGACACAAGATAGGGAGACTATTCTTTATTCCTCTTGATATTGGTGTTTACAACATAAAGCTCCCACATATATATAGTCCTACCAGTGCCTATGAATTTTGGTAAGAGCTCACGTATAAACGGACTAGGATTAGAATTCTTCCTTTTCCTTTCCTTCTAGGATAAAGTCCATGTGTTTTACAACAGTTTGGTGCCGTTTTATGCCAAATGAGTTATAACATGGGAGTTGTTTTATGCCGAATAAAATAAAATAATTCCATCTATGGAGCCCTTAAATTTGCTTTCACTAGAGATTGATGTGAGATGTTTTGCCAAACAGTTCACTAAAATAACTCTAGTTCTACTTGTAGAGTTGCTTGTGGAGCTATAAAAAAGAAAAATGTTTTACTAGTAAACTAGAGTCGTGCCATACGAGGCTTAAAACAAAACCAATGAATAATCTATATTTGTCATAGCAGTGTTTTAAATAGTGGCTAAGGTGTTTATAGCGTATATCTCTAAAACAGCTATATATATATATATATATATATATATATATATATATAACAAGATATATATCGGGTAAATTGTATATAAAGAAAAAATAGCGGCACCTTGCCTCAGAAGGCTATAATGGAATACAACGACAGCTATATCGGGAGATTTAAAATAATGAGTCATAGATACTCCCTCCGTTCCTGAAAGAATAGATTTCTAGATTTGTCGTAAGTTAAAATTTTTGAACTTTGACCAAATATTTAGAAAAAATATAAAAAATTATGACATCAAATTAATATCATTAGATTTATTATAGAATATATTTTTACATGGTCCTCATTTTAAATTATAGATGTTATTATATTTTTCTATAAAGTTAGTCGAAGTTAAAATAGTTTGACTTACACGAATTTTAGGAATTGATTCTTTCATGAACGGAGGGAGTATGTATAGTATTTCATAGTTGGTTTGTGCCACGGATGTGATTTAGGCTAATTTTAAGCTGAATTAGAGGGCACATGTGTAGATGTTTATGCCTATTAACATGCTTACAGATGAAGAAATAATCCAGCTCTTTACAGGTTAGTCGATCGGGTTTGTGAAGTATCGTTTGAATTATTAGGAGACGCAACATAGCATGCTAGTGACTGCCTGCTAACAAATTCGATGTTCCACACTGAAGCAGGGTCGCTCATGGCGAGCGGAAGTGGCCTAAGAGAGAGGGAGTGAGGGGTACTTCCACTGCCAGCGTGCATGCGTCCAAAACGTGAGCAACAAATATATAGTTGAACAACCTCTCATCTACCATATCTTTTTAGGAAAGGATTCATCACTGTCCATCTACCAAGATCTTATACACGACACAAGTTACCAATCAACTTCTTATACTACTTTTCACTTAAACAATGATCATACAATATTTATACTCATCAATTACTCAGTTCCACAAGACAACAGATCGATCGACCACGTCACGAGACGCACACGAGAGGAAGTGAAGTCATAAGTTTTTTTTATATAAAAAAATCGTCATCCATCCGGCCAAGCATAGTAGTACGTGGAGGCTGCTGTGCGGTGCAGATTCTTATGCGCGATCCATGTAGCCAAGCTCAGAAGGATGGACGGGGCTCAGCAGCGGCGGCGGCGACGGCGGCGGTGTGCGGGCTGCCAAAGCCGCTGGCCATCGTTGTCGTAGTGTATGGCCCCCGTGAACTCCAGTGGCTGGCACCTACGTCCCAGGAGGATCGCACGGCGCCACACGCACGCCTCGTCGCCGTCAACGAGGTCGTCGTCGCCTCCTCGCCCGAGCTTCCGCTCCTCCCCGACCCTTCTGGGCTTCACCTTCTTCCTCAGCGTCTTGCTGCGCTTGACGACGACGAAGGGGCTGTCGGTGACGACGTCGCGATGCCCCCCGGCCGCACGGGAAGAACGAGCGTCGTCTGGCGACGAAAGCGGAGGACGTGATGCTCTTCCTGCGGCGAAGGGGCACCAGCCGCCGGGCCAGGGAGGAGAGGAGGGCGGACATGGCACTGAACATGGCGTGAAGGCTGGGTTGGTCGGGTGCAAGTGCAAGACTGCAGCTATGCAATGCAATGAAGTGATGGCCTTTTGGATTACTGTGTGGGGCGAGAGAATCGGAATGCTATTTAAAAGGTGGAACTGACGCCCAGTTGGCAGCGGTTTGGTGGACCCTTTGGCACCCGACAATGATAAATTACTAGGAGGGTACAGTGCAGCCGGTGTCGCGTCTGTGTAAATCAAAACATCACTTTGCATGAACACATACATATAGGGATGAAAACGGATTGGATCGAAACGGATAATAGTTTCTTCGTATTTTAATTCTATTTTTTATAGGATTTAGAGCGGGTCAGGATATTATACGGTTTTAGATATAAAAGTGAATTTTTTAATATCGAAAATAATACGAATCCATACCAGTTTTTGAGCCGAAGGAGACTTTTCTTTAGATAATATGTGGTTATATGTTTTTTTTATGATGAAAAACACTTCATTAGATGTTATTTATGCTTAAAATAATAAAAATAAATTAATAATTATATAATAATATATATATTGTGCTTCAACACTTGTAACAGATACATCACCGGAGATTTAAAAAAAATACAACAATACATTCATTAGGATTACCATTCTCTGTCATGTGAAAAAGATACTTAAAATTCAATTAGTACGTATATAGTTAACTCGTTTTTGTGTATAACTACCATATAACAATGTTAGTGTCATTGGTTGAGTTGACTTCTACTATTGCGCTTGTGCTCATTAAAATATTCGGATTATCCTATTATAAACATCGGATAATCCATGTTCAATTAATATATAATCCATACCACCGAATTTTCCCAATCTCATATCCTACACCGCATCCGCATATAACCGAATTCGAAATTATCCATATCCGCATGGATATTACAAACACTTCTCCATATTCTTAAAATTTAGGAACTAATCGGAGCGGGGATTATCCATACCACTTTCACTCCTAGGGCGTCCGCAATGGTTAGCTATTTTGGCTAGCTAGATGTGACATGACAAGAAAAAAGTAAGAGAGAGTAGCCACTAGCTACTAGCAAATAACCTATCTATTTCACGTAGCTCAAGAATATGTGAGAGGAGAATATGGGTCCAGTACTATATATTAGGACATTTGTAATAGAAATAGCTAGTACTAGCTATTTGGTGAGCTGATATGGAGGTGAGAGACAAAAACAAAGACTATTTTATATCACTGGACCCACATGTTTCTCTCACATAGTCTTGGGCTACGTGAAATAGATAGACTATTTGCTTGTAGTTAGTGACTACTCTCTCCTACTTTTTGCTTGCCATGTCACATCTAGCTAGCCAAATAGCTAATCATTGCGGACGCTCTTAGTCTTTTTTATTGTCTCTCCTCTCCACATTAGCTGACTATGTAGCTAGTACTATCTATTACCATTGCGGATGCCCTGTAGGTATAGGAATGTACCGAACGAAAGAAAATCAATGAACAGGAGACCCATATTTTTTTTTCCCGCACACTGAGAACTTGCCAGGGTTTGCAAGGCTTGGCGTGAAGAGTAAGCCACTAGTACGCGGTAGAGGCAGGGTTGTGTAAGGCTTGGCGTGAAGAGTAAGTCACCAGTACACGGCAGAGGCGGGGCTATGCGTTTGCGAGGATAGATACCATTCTACCCTACAAAAAATGACCCGTGTCAGAGTTGAGGCAGTGCTACGGATGCACGCGGATCCTTCCGCTGATAAAGATGTACATATACAAGGGGAGGAATCAGGCAGCATTTCAACTGCACATTAATGTTTACAAGGTTTAAATTTGCTAATTACGCTTTTGACAATTAAATTATAGGTACCGTTGGAAAACTAATATATGCTATTGGTTACACTTCAAAACAAACTTTTAAGAATATTGGCAATAAGGAAAAAAATATCAGACCAAAAAATGAGTATAACATGTAGGAGTTACAATAGTAAGTACGGAGGGGATGAGGTGTACAAACTACAAAGCAGTCTCGAAATGCCAGTATCATTTAGAATTGAGACAATTAAGGCCCTGTTTGAAAATAATATTCCATCCATTTTTTTTAAGTTGCACTACAATTTGACAAAGGGTCTCAAAGTAAACTTTTAGGGCATGTTTGGAACGCAGAAATTTCACAGGAATTGTACAGAAATCAGTTCATTTTCACAGGAAAAAGTACAGAAACAGGAAAAAAATCCCGTGTTCCAAACAGGCTCTTACCATTAATTTCTCGTACAATGTATTGTCCATTTGAGATGTGAATCTATTAATATATCTTTACACTAAATGATGAGTAAAATACGATGGCAGTCCCTAAACCTACACTAACATGACCTGTTGGATTAGTGTTGATGTAGATCTGACATGTTTGATCCAATATCTAAACTTTTGCACGTTGCTACCATTTAGGTCCCTAACTTACAACAATATATATCTAGGTTCTCAAACTTGCTAAACGGGGCACACACGATACCTAAACTTACACGACATTGCCATCCAGGTTTCTAACTTAAAAAAAAATAGATCTAGGGCCCAAACTTGTTAATAAGGCGACACAAGGTCCAAATTACCATTGTTTACGATAAGTCGCCTACATGGTTCTGACTATATACTGTACACCTGACATGTGAGGCCCATATGTCATCCTTCTCTCTCTCATCCCCTTCCTATTCCCTCCTATATATTCAGGCCCACATGTGGTTCTATTGTATCCTCATGTCCTTCCCGTCCCTCCCATTTTCATTTGGTCAGGGATATCATTCCGTGCCCTTGAGCCAAGAATGAGGAGCACGACTCGCCCATGACCGGCCACCATTGCGCTTGAGCCAAGGCCAAGCCCAATAGGTGTGTTGGAGGATAAGAGTGATCGTGTGCAGGACAGCGGGCTACAATGGTGTAAGAGAAAGTGGTGGTAGTGGTATGACAGGGAGTGGGGAAGGAGATGAGAGTGAGGGACGTCGTGTGGTGGGCCCCATAAGCTAGGTGCAAAATCAATAGCCACACAAGTGGCTTATCACAAACAATGGTATTTGTACCTCATGTGATCTGATTAGCATGTTTAGGGCCTTAGATGTTGGGGGATAACCACAATAACAATTTGTTAGTGATAGAGGAAGCGCTTAGTTTCACCACAATGCACAATCAACCCAAGATCATTAACTATCAAGGAAGGAAACTATGCATCACACATAAATGGAGGAAATAGCAGCAGCCACAAACTGGTTCCAACCAATTGTTATCACATCAACTACAATTCATACTGGTTTCAACTGACTACAACAATAACAAAAACAAAAACAATATGCACAACTAGTTGCAGCATGTCAATCCCAACTACAGTTGCAACTAGTTGTAGCCAAACTCGCATAAACAGGAAGACACCAGATTTAACGTGGAAAACCCCTAATTAGGGTAAAAATCACGAGAACAAGCTAGCCAAATCTTCTTCCACTCTATGTTTGTGGGATTATAATTAGTTCATCTCTAGATAGCACTAGAGTCTAGAGGAAACCTGAAAGATCTCTATTGTTTTGGGTAATTGATGAAACCTAAGTACTAACCTAGCTCTAAGTGTTGAGTAGGTTTAGTACACTATGGAGAAGATGAAGGAGACAAGTGATGGAGCAAGGTGGAGGCTAAGGAGAAAAGCCAATAAGAGCTCACACCTGCAAATGAAGAGAGAAGGAGGAGACCCTAAAGCTTTTCAAGGCAAAGGTATAACTAGGGCTTTTCTATTTTAGTGATCAAGACACCTAGTGGGTGTGATCACATTTAGGATAGGTAACCGTACTATAAAGAGGGGAAATAGTTAGTGGTTACACCTATCAAGTGCCATTAGGTGATTATCCATTGCATTGCATCTAATCCTAATGAACAACCCTTGTAAAACTTGTTAAAATATGCCACACACATGCACAAGTCAGTGGATCACTTGGTGGTGGCACATGAGATCAATGGAAGCAAAGAAGAAGAGAAAACAGCTCGAGACAGAGCGTCAGACCAGTTTGCATAGGAGCACCGGACCAAGGCGAGTGGTCCGATGGCTGCTCCTAGCACTGGAGTCCAGGCAGTGAAGCTCCGGACCAGAGGTGAAACGAAGCACCGGACCATAGACGAGTGGTCCGGTTGCTCAATCAACAGAAGAGCTGGAGTCAAAGGGACCTCCGGACCAGTCTGCATGGTCCGGTGGTGAGGTCCGACGGAGAGGTCCGGTGCTCGGGTGCTCTCTGCATGAAATGATCAAAGCTCGATGGAGGCTCCGGACCAGACGGCATGGTCTGGTGGTGCAATCCGGAGGTGAGGTCCAGAGGTCGGATGCTTACTGGATTCAGAGTTCAGCTGAGGCAAACTCGTCGGACCAGGCGTTGGACCAAGATGTCGGACCAAGGCAAGTGGTCCGACGGTGGCTGTTTCAGCGCGCCAACGGTCAGAATTCAAAGCGTCGGACCACCTGCTATAGTCCGACGGTGAAGACTAAAAGTGGTCCGGTGGTTACGTTTCTGCAGCTCCAAAAGTGAAAAGCGGCTAGTTTCTTTGAGGAGACTATTTAAGGGTATGTGGCTGGTTCAAGGAACCCCTCTTGCACAATTGGCTGTTGCATACTCTTGTGAGCAAACCACACACACTCCCACTCATCTCATAGTTAATTGTTCATCCATTTGAGTGAGAATTGAGTGTTCAAGTGCATTGCATGAGTGATTCATCTTAGTGGCACTTAGGAGTTGATACCGCTGCTAGTTTCTTGTTACTCTTGGTGATTGCCGTCACCTAAACGGTTTGGAGCAAGTGGTGTGGATTCGAGAAGCTTGGTGATTGTGCTTCGTCGACCACAAGTGAAGATTGTGAAGGGGTTCTTGTGCCTTCCCTGCGGGAGATCGCAAAGGTAACTCTAGTGGATTGCGTGTGTCGTTGAGTGCCCTCTCTTGTGTTGGTTGTGCGGCACCCGGTGATGGGTTTGGCGTGTGATGCCAATTAGCTCGTGAACCTCCAAGTGAGTGAGCCGACACAACGAGGATGTAGCTAGTTGGCAAACTAGTGAACCTTGGGAGAAAAATCAAGTGTCAACACTTTGTCTCCCTTGTGATTGATTGGCTATTGGAGTTCCTCATTTGATTGGCTCTAGACCTCTACAAGTCGGTATAATCACTCCTCCCATCTTTGCACTATCTTTTTCATATCTTGTTTAGTGTATTAGGTTGTGCCTAGAGGGCTTCTAGAATTATGTAAGAATTTATTGTGCATAGAGCTATATTAGGATAGCAATTGTGGTAGGAGGCTTCGCATCCCTTAGTTTGCTATTGCTAGTTAAAGCTTCGCCACCTTATTGTCTAACTTGTTGTTGAGTTTTGTTTTAAGATTTCGATTTAGGTTATTCACCCCCCCCCTCTAGCCTTGGATAGGACCTTTCAAAACCATACACCAAGATTCTATAGATCTTGGACACAACAATAAGATTTAGGGGTTGTTACTTAGGGTGAAGAAAGACCTCACCAAATGATGATGGAAATCAAATTAATTAGGGGTATCAAGGATGTAGATATGAAGCTTCATAACCTTGGGGAGGACCTACTTAATCCATAAGTTTGGTCCACTTACTTGTGCTACACCTATGAAATGTCGGGTTGCTCTATAGTAGCAATTGCACTCCCCATGGCCCACTCATGAGGTGGATTTCCCAACACTAGAGCTGCCATTATGGAAGTTAGGGACCTAGATGGCACTTTTGTTCAAGTTTAGGTACCTCATTTGTGTGGGACACTTAGCAAGTCTGAGTGCCAAGGTATGCAATGTTGTAAGTTTGGGACTTAGATGACACTGTCATGCAAGTTTAGGTATCAGACCAAACATGTCAGATCCATGTCAACACCAAGTCAACATGCCATGTCGGCATATGGAGCAATCAAAATCCATTTGAACTAGTGTTAAAGCCTAGGACAAGTTTAGTGACCTAGAAATAAAAAATGGAAGTTTAGGACCTAAATGAGACAACCTTTCAAGTGTAGCAACCATCGATGTATTATTTTGGCCAATTAATAGTATGATCAAAGTTTATAATGTTTGACTTTTTAAATGCTAATGGGCCCCAAATTTTGAAAGTGGAGGAATTGTACGAGTGGGAGATGAGAATTCTAAATTAGTTGAAGAACCGCTACTGGACTACAATGCTTACCAAGCTAGTTGCTTCTAAAGTGACTAGGAGTACGTATGCTCGCCTCACTACGGTGCTCTCGAGGGCACCATGAGGATCCCTGCCATGCGCTTCACATCCAATGAAGGTGCATGTCCCACATTGACTCCACATGTCTTTTCAATGAGGGTTGAACCTACAAGATTGCATTTTGCTTCATGTTTTTGGTCTAGTTGCCATTCACGACACTAATGGCAACAACTACAATCTTGTCCTTCAATGCGGTAGGGACAATTGCCAAACACTCACCAAAGGGATCCCGTATTTGGTTCTTATAGGTCCTACCCGTGTTGTTTTCCTAGAGTTAATGAGTCCAGTGATCATTCAAGTTCACCTTAGAGTAAAGGGACTGATCACTCCAAGGATGAGCAACTGAGCTCCCTTTCTAATCCATTGGTACCCCCATGACATAAGCAATTCACGCTTGTGGAATTCTAATTACACTAGCAAGCTTAGCACTATGCATATTACACTTGGATGCATTGCTTGGTCTGTCAAAGCAACCATATTTGTGCAAGTCACTTCGGATCCTGGCTGGTTGGATTTCAGGGCTAGTTCTCTGCTTTTGCTACGTGTAGCTGCAATGAACTCTCCTACCCCTTTACTAATGATAGAGTTAATGATGAGGAGATTGTACTACTTCATTTTTAGGTGAGAGTGTGCCTTTCTCTAGTGATGGTAGTATCGAGCTTTCAAGATGCATGGTTTGCATTTCAAATGAGAGAGCTTAAAGTTTGTGTTAAAGCATGGAGAGCTGACAACATTATGAAGAAATGTATGATATTCAAGCCATTGTTAGCCAATAGAAGCAATAGAAATATTTGACATTGATGTTGTCTAGTCACTCATTTCATACCACAATGATTTTGCAGATTTGGCATTGTAGATATTGGTTTTGAAGAAGATGCATGCTGCATTTCATTAAAGCTAGAAGTTGGGGCTATTGGACATCAGAAGGCAATAACAATGTTGTGAGATTGGTTTTCACAACTGTGGAACATCATTCCTTTTCTATGCTTGATGTAGGCTTCTATAATATAATGCTTGACATGTTTTATTTAAAACTAGGTGTCACCCATTTCATGAATTGCTTCTTAATGTTTTAATTTTTCTACGGAGTGATGCATTTATAAAGTTTTAAAATGGGTATGATAGTTGTTGCTTGCTTTGCAAATGGTATGATGTAGGTTATAGCAATTTGTGATTTATTCGATGTAGCATCTATCAATGAAGACACATTTGGGTTTTAAAGTCATCTTACATATTCTCCTATGCTTCATTATGGTTATGAAGATGAAACGATATGTATGGTGAGATCTACTATTGGTATTTTGAGCGGGGACTACTGTTGACGGTCCTTAAGTATCAAAATCAACCGTCAACTAGACAAGGAAAAGGATCTTTATGAAACCAACACTTAGAAATAAGGTTTACACTGACAGAATTCCACGAGTTTTGGTGAATGCCTATTTCTGCAGGGGGATATCAGGAAATATGGAAGAAAGGCCCACATGTCATGATTACATAGAGATAAACATCATTCGTACAAACAAGAATACTCTAGAAGAGTCAAGAAGGCGCAGGAAGGAACCAGAGGCCGAGCGGGCCCAGGGGCAGGGCGCCCGCCCTACCCCTTGGTGCGGCCGCCCTAGGTCAAGCCCCAATGGTCCCTGCCTTGTGGGACCACCTCTCCACTGCCTTTGAGATCACATCCAGGCCCTTCATCAAGGTCGGTTTGATCCAACGGCCGACGTTCATTTGAGGAGCCTATATAAGGAAGGCCCCCTGCCCCTGAGGAGGAGAGCCTCTCTGACCTAATTCATTATTCATCATCCATCTCAAGAGGAGAAGCCCCTGATCAAGCCCTAGAGCCACCACATCAACTAGATCTCTAGTTTAGCATAGCTATATAGGATTAGAACTAGAAGGAGTCAATCTTCAGTTGATTTCTGGATCTGTCAAGAGGATTCTTGGTAATTCTCTCTCTAGTTCTTCCTTGTTATTCATTTGTTCTTCAATATTATGAACATGACTTTACTCTACTTCATTATATTGTTTATGACTTTACTCTATTTGTTTATGTTCCTAGTTATATTATTCTTAGTCTATTATGATTATATACTTGGCTTAGTTAGATCTGAATCATATCCATGTTTAGGATTGTATAGCGTTTATCCACCAGTACTATAGGTAAATGATAGATATTGTGTAGGCGTGGTGCCTAGACCGTATTTATCTGCGATTGTACCCTACATTCCGGATCGTGAGGTAGTTCGCGGGAGTGACAGTCCTGTTGAGTCCTTTGTAGTCCTCCTCCCGTTTGTAGGGCAGGCAGAGCAGTACTATTATGGGGAAGTGATTGTTATGTTCTTCATCTTCCTTAGTAATACTCACTACACATGAATATCTCTTTTCTTACCATGATTGCCAAGTGTAATTGCACTAATCATAGTATGCTAGAATGTATAGTTAAGAATGACTTAGGAAATATCTTTGTAGTTCGTCCTAATTCCATGCTAATGACTTGCTAGAATATTTGTTGAGGTGCTTATCATTATCTTATGTGGCTACATGCTGATCAGTATTTATCTTATGTCACTATTCATTCATTATCTATATATATCTTATGTGACACTTATCTTGTACTGAGTGAGATAGATGAAAACTCTCCATTACACATGCAGTGATACTCATTAATCATCTTTATTCATTCCTCATTTATTCCCTTAGTATCCCTTCCCAGTGGTAAAAATATAAATAACAATACCTGGAATACTCCTGGTTAAAATGCTGCATCGGTATAATCTGTGCGCTTGCAGAAACACATTTATATTTTATTAGAGCAATTGCATATTTCAATACCATACCTCTTTGGTATGTTGGGGATGACAACCTAGCTTAAGTGTCATAAGAGATGTCAACAAGCATTTTTGGCGCCGTTGCCGAAGAAGGTTGATTAGCTATCAAAAGGAATAAATGAGTTATCACTTGCATCACTAATGTGATTGAGAAAACATCAATTCTCTACTCGTACAGCCTTACCCTTGATCTTTGCCTATTTTTCCTATCATCTTTATGTAGGGTAATGTATGAATAGATTTAATCTTCCAGACAATTTTGTTGAGAATCCCGAAGCATTATTCAGAAGAACAAAAGCCAAGCTCAAGAAAGTAACAGAATCATCATCATCTCAGCTTGAAGCTTCATCCTGTCAAGAAGATCATTGAAACATCGTTCGAGACTTGACACCAGAGTTTGAAGCCATGGCAGACAAGTCAATCCGTGAGTTCTCAGCCCCCACCACGGACAACATCCGCACTGGACCTGCTGCGAACATTGATCGGTCATTTGAGCTCAAGCCTGCGCTCATCAACATGGTGCAAGCAAGCCAGTTCTGTGGGAAAGCACACGAAGATGCTAGTGCTCATCTCCAACACTTCCTGGAGATTTGCAGCACATTCACTATCAAGGATATCCCCAGAGACGCAATACTACTTCGCCTTTTCCCATTCTCACTCTTGGGAAGAGCGAAGCAATGGTTCTATGCAACCAAGGAGAAGAATACCACATGGCCGCTATGTTCCACCAATTTTCTAGTAAAGTTCTTTCCCATGGGTAAGACCAATGCTCTCCGTGGGAAAATTTCAAGTTTTCAGCAACAACATGACGAGTCCGTTCCAAAAGCATGGGAGCGCTTCCAAGATTACACCCTAGAATGTCCCCATCATGGAATGGAGAAGTGGTTACTTATGCAGACCTTCTATCATGGGCTCAGCAACAACACTCGTGAGACCATGGATGCTGCTGCCGGAGGAGCGTTCCTATCACTTACAATACCACAAGCCACATCTCTTGTGGAGAAGATGGCATCCAACCAAGGTTGGAGTGAAGAAAGAACTCAACATCGCAAGAAAAGTGGAGGTATGAACCAACTCAAAAAGGTAGACATGCTGTCAGCAAAGCTAGACCTTCTCATGAAGAGACTCGATGAGAAAGCTGGAGAGAAGAAAGAAGTTATGAACATCTACGACTCTCACATGACCTGTGAGGATTGTGGAGGCACTGGACACTCAGGCACTCATTGTCCAGAATTGCAAGAGGACGTGAACTACATCATCAACAACAACAACAACAACAACTACAATCGTCCTCAGCAAAATCAAGGTTGGAATCAACAACAACAACAACAAAGGCCTAACTACTCAGGTAATTATCAAGGTAACAATTCCTATAATAATCCTAGTTTTCCACCTTTGAGAGAGTTAGTGTCTAATCAAGGAAAGTTAATGGATAACATGTCTAAGAAATTAGCATCCAAGGATAAAATACTAGAAACTATAAATAATAGGATGGATAATTTTTCTGTTGTCATCAAGAATCAAATTAGCTTTAATAAAATGATTGAATCTCAGTTAACCGAAATAGCTGCTGCTGTTCCTATCACTAACCCCAGTATTCCATCACAACCGGAAGGATTAGAATCTGCAAATGTTGTAGACATATTCGACGCAGGTGCTTATTGGAACAACCCCACAGAAGAGTGGTGTAGCGACTCTATGCCAACCAAGAAAGGAGATCCAGGACGACCAGTCATCCCAATCTCCATTGCGTCACAGAGTTCCCTGAAGCACTTTGAGACTTTGGCGCAAGCGTCAATGTCATGCCCAGGGTTATCAGAGACAACCCTGTGTTTGCAGCTTGCAGATCGGACACTATGCTACCCTAGAGGAATATTAAAAGATATTCGTGTCCGAATTGGTACCTCATATGTTCGAGCAGACTTCATGGTGATAGAAACCGGAGTTGATGAGAAGTCACCCGTCATCCTTGGGAGACCAATCTTGAACACCGCCGGAGCTGTCATCTATGCTAACACCGCTAAGATCAGTTTCATCATCAAAGGGAAGAAGGAGACATTTACCTTCAAGAACAAAACCATACAAGCTCCTGAACAACCTCAAGATGAGCCAAAGAAGACCAATGGGAGGAACAAGCAGAACAAGAACAAGAAGCAAGTACAAACAGAATCAGCGAAGATGGTCACGACACTCCACAATAATCAAGATCACCAAATCAGATCCCCTCATTTGATCAAGAAGGACGACCCAGGTGTCCCAACCATTGAATGCACAATCAACAGATGCTCATTCCAGAAAGCAATCTGTGACACCGGATTGGGCGTCAACATTATGGCCAAGTTGACCTATGAGTTTCTGTACGGCACAATGCCTCTACATCCAACATACACCCAACTCCAGATGGCAGATCAGACGTGTCACGTCGTTGAAGGCATATCAAAAGATGTCCCCATCCAGATTGATGATCACTTCATCCTTACAGACTTCCTAGTAGTTGACATGGGAGAAGATGATTATGATCCACCTATCATCCTTAGAAGACCATTCCTAAGCACCACCAAAGTTATCATCTATATCGGGATAGGAGAAGTGCACCTACACTTCCCCTTTGAGAAGTGCACCTACACTTCCCCTCTGGGTTATCATGGTATTCAAATATCATTTTTCTCCACACCAAGGTCATGACTCATATGTCAATTTTATCAACGTTAATCCTTATATGCATAAGAGATGTTCAAAGCAAGTAAACAACCATTTTAAGCCAGGAGGAGGGAGGGGAGCGAAGGTGGAGGAGAAGAACTAGAGGGGTAGGCTAAGCAAAACTACTCGAATTTGGGCCCATGAGGCCATGGTAGGCAAGGGCAATTGTGCAATAGGTTGGGGCGTGCACGACTACCACAAGAGATAAGAGGAGGAAGGTGGAGATTGGAGAATAACTGACATGCGAGCCCAGAGCTAAGTAGCTAACAACAAACATTTGCTAATAGAAAAAATGGTCATCTATATCTCTTCCCTATCCATCTCTCCTACCAAATACAAAACAGAGATGTGTTCGTCCACTCAACTAAAAAAACAAATGAGATCACCCCATCTTAAAAACAGAAATG
Source organism: Microstegium vimineum (assembly GCA_022036555.1). NCBI lineage: Eukaryota > Viridiplantae > Streptophyta > Magnoliopsida > Poales > Poaceae > Microstegium > Microstegium vimineum. The sequence goes on from CM039138.1 coordinate 31,630,616, forward strand.
GTTTCATGGCATCTCCCTCCTTGGACCAAATGCAACCTCTTGAAAGAATATCCTTGAATGAAATATAATCTAAGATCTCATTTGGAATGCATAATTTTTTTCTCTCTATTTTTTGTGTTTGTTGTAAAAATAAATCAATTTAGGTGAAATCATTATACCATCTCTATAAAACTTATGTGTTCTAGAGTAGCCTAAGAATAGGAGTGAAAGGTAGAAAAGCACCTTGAGAAATACTTTCTATTATGCTCTTTTTTTTAGATTACTTTCTATTATGCTCTAACAACTCATTCCTACTCCTTTTGACCATTTTTAGGTGTCACAGTGGTATCCACACCGGTTAACTAGATTTATGAAAAATATTAGCAACTTTTATATCTTTAAATAAAATTATTATAAAAATAGATTCAATGATCTATTTAATAACACTAATTATATCACAAATACTTTATTTTATTATATATATATATATATAATATTTGATTGTTAAAATTGAATATGTGTTTGGTTTCTCAATCAAAAGGAAAAATAGATAGAGGGATAGAGGGAGTACATCCTGTGCCACTGCTTTTGTCCGCAAGCTGAACTATTCAGATGAGTCAAGAAAGCGAGGAAGCAGACATCTCCTCCTACGGCACTGCCACCTTCACCAGCTAACATAACCAGTTCCCCAATCCCCTTCGAGTAGCAACGATGATGGCCGTGGCGTCGCTGCAGTTGCGCCCAATCCCTCGCCTCCTTCCGGCGAGAAATGGCTGCGCTGGCACAAGTCCGCGG
>CM039138.1:31631489-31647564 GCA_022036555.1 Microstegium vimineum
CGACACGAGAGGGGCCGCCGCCCGCCGCCCGCCGCCGGTCCCCCTCCCTTCCCCTTCGGCATCTCGCCGGGGACTGAAGGGAGCGGGGATCCATTGTTTTTAATAAGTTTCTCTAGTAGATCGAGTCCTTAGAGTTAGAGTTTCTCCATGCCAAAGTTCTTGGTATTGGAGTTTTATCTCCTCCTTCTCCTCTTCTCCGGCAACGGTGAAGGAGAAGAGTGCAATCGTCTTCTCCATGGCGGCTTCGTTGAAGATGAGGGCGACAACTTCGGCGTCACCATCTTCATCGACATGACGACATGGAGATCTTTGTTTCCGGACGGCGGCATCAAGGCGGAGATGATGTCGCCGCCATGGAATAATTTTCTCCGGTCTTTTCTTCGTTTTGTTGTAGTTAGATCTGGCCACAATGAAAGACTAAGGATAATATATTTCAGATCTGTCTTCCTCATTCTTCGGTGGCAGAAAGAAGAAAAAGGAAGACACCACCAAGAAGAAAAAGATATTCAATTGAACGTTGGCCGTTCGTTGGGCATCTATTCTCAGGCTTGCCGCTATTGCTGGTGCCGAGTATTTGTCTGTGCGGTCATCTATACGAAGCGTCAAAAAGGTTTGGTTTTGAGATTTCGAGCTTTTCACGGCGTGGGTATATTTTAGATGAAAATCAGTTTCTTGATATATCAAGTGTAATTCAGAGTGCTTGTAATATGTGGATATACCCAGCTATTATATAATATAATTTTTCTTTCGCCGCAAAAAAGAGAGCCATATTTAATAAAAAATCGTTCTATATAACATTTCATCTCTTTGAACTACTCTTAATTTTTTTCACCTTGTTTGAACTTATTTTCTCGCACATAATACTATTTAATCAACCGTTTTTCTACTGGACAGAACACACTGCTATTAGTTCTCACACATGCAATTATTGACTAATTTACCTAGATTCTAATGAACTCGAACTCTTTATTATCCCAATCCAAACAATATTTAGCCTTGTTATGCAACATGCCAACAAAGGACGTTGGTTCCGTTGTACCCTGTATTATGAGGCAACATTTTTCTGTGGCATGATCTATTTCCTAATCTGAAATTCAATAACCCTGTATTTAGGGACAACCATTTTGCATGATTCAATCTATTTCCCAACCTGTAAGTTTTTTGAAACATTAATGAGTGTTAATAGCACCTTTCTACAATGATGAAATATTCTAAAAACATAGAATGCATCAATATCAATATATAGTGAATTGATACATATTGAATGCATGATGGTTACACATATATTTTTATTTTGTAGTTTTTAACATCATACGTTGATTAGAATGTTTTAGGAGTTCTTTTCTTATTTATAGTTTTCGCATTTTTCTAGAGCTAAATCTAAATTTTAGAGGTTTCTTTTATCTTAGCACGATCTAAATATTTCACTTAGGTTTTTTGGACAAACACAATTATCTCAAAAAATTTAGAATATTTTCTAGATTTTTTTAAATAACTAGAAGGAAAATTACTTTTTTTCCAAATAAATTCAAAATTCAACGTGGGCCTTTGGGCTATCCTAGTGTGCAGGCTCGGAAGCTGGTCCCTACTCCCCTTCCAGAACGAGACTATGCTAGTACCTGTGCTGCCCACGTGGTATTTTAGAGATACACATAAAAACAGTTGAACACTAAATGAACGGTCAGCAGTCCCCTACTGTGCTAACATCTTCTTGAAGCCCTACCTTCAGCAAAATTGCATGTTTTGCCTCCTCATGATCAGCCTACGCATTAGAGGCAAAAGAGATAACAGGATCATAGATATCTACTATGAGACTTTATCTTCCCTTCTCTCACACAAAAGGAGAGAAGAGAAGAGAGGAAAATAACTCTGTAAATAAGTCATAGAAGCTACCGAACTGTTAGGGGTCGTTTTGGGAGCATTCTACGAAGCTGATTTTTAGGAAGAATCACTCTCTGACTAGCACACACATTTTTTAATAATAAATGATTCTTTTTTGTTGATTCTGTGAAGTGATTTTTTGAAATCAACTAAGAGACTGAGAATTGAGAAGAATAGCTTCGTTTAATTTTGTAAAGTCATTTTTATGCTGATTTTAAGAGTTTAAGCTAAACAATAAAAGAAAATAATTTTCAACTATAAAATCACTCTGGTAAATCAAGGAGCACAGCTAGAGAATCAGAGAGCACAACTCTACCAAACAGACCTTACTGCTTCAGTTATTTATCATGCGGCGCATTTAGAGAGGACTATATATTTTGTCAAAAGCACATCAGATGAATTTTATCTATGAAATGATTTATTTTTGCTAAATGTAAACGAGACACAACTACTCTGCATCAAAACAGTGACCGGAGAAGTGATTTCAGTATAATGTAAAACTACTTTTACTATATGCATCACAATAATTTGCAATACAAGTCTATCAAGCCAATTAAGGGAGGCCACCAGGCCAAGCACGGGAGACATGCAAATTCGTAGGGAGGCCATCAGGCCAAGCAAGGGAAGAGAAAATCCAAATTAAAAGCACTTCGCTATGATGTGATGACTTCACCTGCTCCGATGGGAGGAAATCGACGCTGGGCGCCTGAGCCTCTTCTTTTAGGGTGTGTTTGAATTTAACGGTTAAAGTTTAGACTGTATTACATAGAATATTTGGATGATGACTATAAGAATTAAATATAAATTAATTATATAATTATTTACAGACTAATTAGCTAGACAAAACTATTATTAAGTCTAATTAATTCATTATTAATAAATATTTATTGTAGCTCTATATTATTAAATCATAGATTAATTAAACTTGATAGACTCGTAAATTAATGAGTTTTGTAACGCCCCTCCCAGACGCAGAACAAGCAGGAAATCTGCCCACTTTTCCAATACGTTGCACGGGCGTCTAGAGCATTTTGTTTACTTTGTGACCCAGGCAAGTTGCCTGGTGCCAGAGCTGCTCTTAGGCGTTCGATTTCCGGCGCATGAGGCCAGGATGGCTGCCTGGCGAGCAGCTTGCCTGCCAGGGCATGAAGGTAGTGGAGATAGGGTCGGAGAAAGGCCACGTGCGCAACTCCTGTTGTACGGCGTCGTGGTCAGAGGCAGGCGGGGTTTATGGTCGCACACCGGAGACCGTAAGCGGGCGACGATGGCCGCGACCGACAGCGAGGAGAATCTGGAGGCTGGGTTCGTTTTCATAAGAGTTGCTTTCTTTAGGGCATGTTTGGAACGCAGGAATTTTTCTTTAGGGCATATTTGGAACGCAGGAATTTTATAGGAATCAGCTCATTTTTACAGAAAAAAATAAAGGAATATGAAAAAATCCTACGTTTCCAAACAGACTCTTAATTGATGAATAGATCCAAACAGACTCTTAATTGATGGATAGATATTTCAGTTGCCTTAGGAACTGCCTCGATGTCCAGTTCAGCTCAGCTACGACCTCATCTGCCAAAAGATGGCGAACTGCCTCGATGTCCAGTTTAGCTCAGCTACGACCTCATCTGCTAATTGATGGATAGATATTTCAGTTGCCTTAGGAACTGCCTCGATGTCCAGTTCAGCTCAGCTACGACCTCATCTGCCAAAAGATGGCGAACTGCCTCGATGTCCAGTTTAGCTCAGCTACGAACTCATCTGCCAAAAGATGCAAGCAATAGTTCAAGCATTGGTTGGAAGAATGGAGCAGCGACTACTCATTCACTTTTCTCAGAAATTGAGCGAGTGACAGAAAAAAGCAACTGATAAAAGGTTGAGGGATGAAATTATTTTTTACTGTAGATATATTAGCTTGGGTTATAAAATAATAGGTCTGTGTGCTCCTCGCCTGCATGTCAGGTTGCTTTTAGACGAAGCATATAGTGGCTGCCCTTATACGAGCTTTCAGCCTTTATCATCGATCGATCAGTCCTTAAAGTCGCTAAAAAGATCGTAGCTCCGATCAAATTGAAGGATCTGAGGGCAAATAAACTAGATACCATAGCATGCTCCATGAATCTGATAACAAGTAGTTACTCAGATAGATTGAGAGGATGCAGAATATTGACGGCGCGCGGTTCTTACAAGCGGGAGTACAAATGTACACAAACTGAAACACACACACACACACGCTTGCCGACTTATTTGAGAAGAAAGAAAGAAGGCACAAATTAAGAGTGACATCTCAGTTCGTTCACTGGCGACCGCCTGATCGCGGGCTGATCGATCGGGCGATTTAGATTGGAATGGCCCTGGTGACGCGCGGGTACACGACGGTGGCCGGGTGCGCCATGATGCGGCGTCCCTTGCGGTGGCGGAACAGGTACACGGCGGCCCCCAGCGGCCACTCGATGACCCCGGCCACCACGAACGCCACGAACCCCAGCATCGGCCCCAACACCTTGCACCGGCACGGGTTGCTCCGCGTCCCGCACTGCACGCACACCGGCACGAACGCCATGGCTGCTTTGCTTGCTGCTGCTGGAGTGTTTGCTGGTTTGGTCGGACACCTCAAGCGGCCAAGCGCCTTGCTTGGAATCGCGAATTCTGATGGATGGATGGATGGATGCAAAGAGGGAAGCAAAACGGCGAAAGCTACTCTGGCTGCACGGGTGAGGGTGAGATGAGGCTTGTCACATGTGTCGGTGTCGGTGTCGCCCTCGCGCGCTCTGGGTTTATAAAAGGGCTCGCATCGGAGACGCGTGGCGCCACTTGGAGGGGTACGTGGTGGACGACGAGTTCCTGTATACTGGGTTTGGCCGAAAGGTCGGCCATGATTTGTTTGCCACGCGTACCGTAGGGGTGCATGCCACGAATCCAAAGCTGACACGTGCCTGACCGTTAACATTTCTTTTTGCCAAGGAATTTTCTGGAACGTCCTCCTATAGAAAACATGGAACAGTGGTTTCCACCACCTGTCGCAGTTTGTAGTGTGAAAAAAATAAAGTTTTTTTTTAATTACACACAGACGTAACACACCTTTATAAAAAGCACGTATATAAATCTTACCTCATGACGCATCTTTGAAGACTACACTGATGAAATTCCCACAGATGCCTCACTTGTTGCATAAACATCGGCTACTAGCCTACCACTAAAAGAATATAAATATTTTATGTCAAAAAACCATATAAATATTAAATCTGAAATATTGGTTTCTACAAGAGTCAAACTCAGAACATTACAGAGGCTTTTTGCAAACTAGCAGGCTACGTACCCTTTCCCTTTCGCACATAAAAAATAGATTGCTCTATCGGGCCTGCTCGTTTTCTGATTCTTGCAGATGTTGGGCTGTGACTTCATAACCCATCCGCTCTGCTGCAGTGCAGTTGCTGTTTAGAAGCACAGCCCATCAACTTATTCCAAGGCTGCATCCAAGCCTAGTGATTTGCATCGGCCTGCCAGAACTTGTATAAACATAACAGTGAAAATCCAGAGATAGCTACTTGTTATTATGATTCGATCGGAATGTTAGCTCATCTAAGATAGCTACACAGTAGGTCGTTGTTGTTTTGGTACATCATGATCATGGTGCATAAAAGTTGAAAGGAAAATTATGTGCTACCAGCCTATCACACTGACTGCAAAACTACTACATACCGATAAAAGGCCATGAAAAAGCCCATACATTGAGATTCCGAAATGAAATATATGTCTGTAGTACTTGACCATTGCCATTACAGTTTTGAAGATCATAAGAAAAAACACTGATTGATATTTAGAACCAAACAACTGATAAGGACCAAAAGACTAGAACATTGACTGATAAGGACCAAACGACTAGAACATTGGTTAGGCAACTTTACAAAACTATATACGAGTAGCAGTCAATGTTAAAATGGCAGACTGAAAGTTTTCTAGCAGTACAAACTACAGATACAAAAAAGACAATCAAGTGCGTAAAAGAAAGGGAAAATAGTCAAGACAAAAAAATTAAACAAGTGTAAGTATGTGAGTAAAGTAAAGATATAAAGATAGAAAATAAAAAAAATGCTTTAACGTGTTCAACTAATGGCTTCACGGTCATTGGTTTTGTTAATTTCTCTTATTTATATATCTTAGTGTAAAATGAACAATTAGTGCACTAATTGTCAGGTGGGTGCACATAGATACATCATCTTTCCAATTGCTCATTTAAGTTCAGGAACTTGGCAAGTGGGTGGAGTTAGATACATCATCTCTTTAATTGTTCATCTAAGTTTAAGAACTTGGTGGGTGAACATAAGGGTTACACAGAGACTAAAAGTTATCTTGCACTTTAGTCCTTCCATAGTTTCTTAGGCAACTGCAGAACACCTATCTGTCCTCATCAACACCTCTTACTATACTAAAAGTGCTCCTCTGTTTGGACTCATCACTCATTATGATATGAAGCCGGGTCATTATAGGTTTCCTTCGGCTTGGACCCATCCACTACCAAAAAAAAAACAAACTATTGCTCGTGATCACGCTCTCCCCCCCCCCCCCCCCCCCCCCCCCCACCCCAAACTCACTATGTTTCTCGTCTGAGCCAAGGACTAAATAATGCAATAGTATACTACCAAGGATCAATCTAAATTTATTACTACAACCTCTTACAGTACATCCTCCTCCTCCGAAGCTCCACTAGAGACAAGCCCGAGTGTCGCCTCCGTCCACCAGCATTGGTCCCTCTCCCTTTCCTTTCGACATCTTGTCAGGACCAAAGGGAGTAAAGATCCATTGTTTCATTAAGGTTAGTGTCTCTATATGTCAAATTTCTTGGTAAACTCCTTCTCCTTCTCTCCCATGACGATAAAGGGAAAGGATAGAATCGTCCTCATGGCGGCTTTGTTGAAGATGAGGGCGACAACTTTGACGTCAACATCTCTATCGACATGACGAAATGGAGACTTTTGTTTCTGGATGACGGCATCAAGGCGCGCAGAGATGATGTCACAACCATGAAATAATTTTTTTGGGCTTCTTCTTCGTTTTGTTGTGGTTAGATCTAGCCAGGACAAAGGACTACAAATAATAATTTTTAGATCAGTCTTCCTCATTTTTCAGTGGCGAAAAAAAAGAAAACATAGGAAGAAGTTCCTCCATTTCGACTACATGAATATTGGTTATTGTTCGTTGAGTATTTATTCTCAGATTATTTATCGAGCGTTTGTCTATGCGGTCATCCACGCTGTAGAGCGTCTAACAAGTTAGGTTTGAGTCATGCTATTCACAACATGAATACTATTTTATCTTCTCTACTATAATTGAAATCTTCTTTTGAGAGCGAGAAGTCTGATCTCTATGCTCAAAAAAATTCGGTGCCGACAGGTGGACCCGCTCGTGCGATCCCCTACCCACGCCAACCCCCCGCTCTCTCTCACCACGCGGTTCCCCCGCCCGCCGCTGCTCCCTCTCCGGGCTAGGCTTCCACGCACCCGCCGCCACCTCGCCGGCGACCTACGGCCGGCCGTCTGCCGGTTCACCGGCACCCCCGCCCAGCCGTTTCGACCGCCCGGGCACGCCCCGCCCGGACGCGCGCCTCCGTCGGTCGCGCCCCTGCCCGGAAGCGCCCCCTGCGGTCGCGCCCGACGCCGGCCGGCGGCCGCGCCCCTGCCCGGAGAGCCTTCCTCTGCCTCCGTCACCGCCGCTTCTTCCTCTTTCCGTGCGGTGCGGCCGTTGCCCACCGTCGTCTCCTCTCCTCGCCGTTCCTCCCTTCATCACCAGCCGGCAGCTGCTGCCCCTTCTCCTCAACCGTGTCCGCGCTCCTCCACTGCGTGAATCGGATTGGGCCGCCACCATCTTTCCCCACCTCTATGCGCCTCGGACCCCAGCCTCCACGGGACGGGGGCAGGGCAATCGTGGCCGCAACGTGTGCCGTCTTCTGACCACACCTTCGAGTGCACCGAGGTCGCACCGCTGCGCCCTGCGACTGCTCCTCCGGGAGCTGCTCCTACGCCTGCTCCGCTCGCTCGGCGCCCAAGACCGTCGCCGGCGTGGTCAGTCTCGGGCTATCCAGCGGCAGCTCGCCTCGTCGCCTGGGAGCTAGGACCAAGAGTCCAAGACAGAATCACAATGAACGTGCACGTCGGCGATGGAGTGAAATGTCAGAATGTGGACAACAGTCATCTCCGGACACATCGCTCAGCGAAGTGCCATCAGCTCCACTACGCAAGGCAATTTCAGGTATCAGTCACATTTTTATCCTACTTTGTTTTGTTTTGTTCAATCTGTGGTCTACACTTATTATAGAGACATGTTTTGCTACTCTGATAAGATTATGTGTCAGACATATACCAGTCTAAAGTGCGAACTGCCCATGGCAATGAACGACAGATCAGAACTGGTCAAATCTTTTTGTGATGCGTTTACTTCTAGGCTGTCATGAACTTAAAGGTGTTTGCTAAAATGTCAAAGTAAATATGCAAAAGTTAAAACAACAAATTGACATTTCTGCATGATTTCCCTGGCAAAATTCATAGGATATGTAACCCTCTTCCAAGTTTATGGTGTCTTCATTTTTCCATATACAGTTCACATCTTGGTGCCTTCAAGCATTGGATAGCTTTTTCTTAACTTGTTTATTATGGATCATTGAACTTGGTACTTGAAAGATAAATCTTGCCCCATCTTTTTTAAAAGGCCCTGCTAATTTATCATTCCCATTATCATGTTAGTTGGCGCTATGGAATAAATTGAATTTTACTTAGAAACGAAACTTTAGCCTCTGAATTCTTTATTATAGATACATGGCAATAGCATGATCCGCTGCTTTGGTTTGTAAATAATCCAGTAAAGCTTATTCATATCCCTACCCCATCTACGTGACATCGGATGTTCTCTCATTACTATCTTTGAATTTTGTAATTACATTTAAGCACTTCATTATGGTTGCGGATATTGTATCATCTAGCTGTCACCTCCGTGCAAGGAGCGCGCCGCGTCGTCGTCCTCGCTGCGGGAGATAGGGCCAGGGTGCCTCTATCCGCGCCACCGCACGTCACTGACCCTGCCGTGCCCGTGGTGCTGTGCCGCCTTCGGAAGGTCATCCCCGACCTGTGTCGGCGCCTCAGCCATCCCCGATCTGCGCCCGACTTTCCCTGCTCCTAGGACGGAGCACTGAGGACAAGAAGGTGTTGTCGCGCGCACGCCAGGTGCTGTGGTCTTCTTGGGACCCTTCGATGGCGATGAGCACCCTAGGTATGCTCACCCTCTCTTCAGTTTATGTTGTGCGAGACCGAGCAACCGAACTCTATTGTCATTTGTATTCAGATCTGATATAATTACAAATGTATACACGTATCCCTTTCAAAGATATTAGAAATACATGTGCGCGCTCAATGTACTTTTACTAGATCCGCACCTGTGATTATGTATACTTTGATTTAGTTCTGTGTGCTTTGATTTAGTGGACTTGAATATGATAGAAAGAACGCGACTGTGCAAAATGTTTTCCTGTGTCCAAAGGCGAAATGGAAAACTGAGAAAAATGGCTAAAGAAAATTGTACGAGTCCATGTTGCTTTATAATTGTCACGGAGAACGGAGCACGGAGAAGTAGAAGATGCCGCCGCCGCACACCTGCAGGTCTTCGTTGGGCTCTTCATCAGTGACGAGTATCCAACAGGTATGCCCACACTTGTCTTCCCTTCGTGCTGTGCGAGACTGAGGCACCATTTCATGGCTTAATTGGTATTCAGATCTGATCTTATTACAATTGTATACATGTATCTGAGCACCTGAACCCTGGCGTAATTTGTATTCTGATCTGATCTTATTACAAAAGTAAATGTGTTTGTTGATCTTTTTTTTTATGAGGATTTGTTGATCTGTGTCAAATTTCTTGGTCCCATGCAGATGTCTGAACCTGTTATGAAGGCAGCAATGTATCCTTTTTCTTTTGCTTGTTATATCATGTTTCTTATATAGCATTGCACTTGTGGCCAGCAAAAAGAAAAAACTGTTTCCATTCATTGTAAATATCAGGTGTCCTCATGTTTTTATATGAGCCCAAGTGGGATTGTCGACGAACAGTTTTATTTAGGATTCAAACTCAAACTATTCTGAACTGACTTGGGCTTTGTTTCCAATTGAATTTGATTGCAGTTTTACACCTAAGCTGGATGATATCAAATGAATTACATGATTTATAAAAGATTGCTTTGGTTAATTGTTTTCTTGATTGAATCTTCTGAAAAATGAACGACTGAATGAGCCCTTGCTTATTGAATAAAATGAAATGAAATTGATGGTGCAGTGCGAGGATTCCAATTGAGCCGTGTGGTGATGCAAATGCGGTGGCCGATGTTCAATGCCAAGGCATGAGGATTCTTGATGTGTGGCAACCGCACAACACATGGAGCTGTACATAGCCCTCTGCTCACAAGGACGTCTATGGATGATGGATGTACTGAGCATTTGCATGCCCTCTACAGCGATGATGGAGGAGTTATTGTGCCTCTCTCGGTTGGATCTTCTTTGATATATATGCAATAATCTTTTTTCCTGTTTGCACAGCTGCTTCGAAAATAAACATTTGTGTCTCTATGTTCGATTGTCGTCAGAATAGCATTTGTGAATAAATTTTGAGCGGTTACATAAATAGGTAATTCATGGTATTTTTAGATGTTGTTGTAGTATGGTTGCAAAAAAAACAATCTTGGTTCTTTTCCTGAACAGATACTCGTAGCGTCTTGGTCATAAAAGCTGATCTTTAGAGTTCAGACCAACGTTTGGAAGTTGTAAAAATATGGTTTTAGTAATTACCATATCTTTGTATATGCAAAATGCAAACCAAATTAGGTTTCCTTTATTTAATCATGCCTCCAAAATGCAGCATGTACAATTAACCTATACTTAAATAACATATTCTCGAAAAGTAGCAGTCATCTATCTGTTTTTTTTTTTGCAGGTTTCCGATGAATATATAGATGCGATGGGTGAGTCTGGACCATACATTGAAGATTAAAAGAGTGAGACCTTCTTGAGGCTCTTATTTTTCTTTGCGCGTTTCTAGAGATCATCCAACTTCCGACAGTTGTAGCTCCAGTTCTTGCTAATATTGGACCAAGGACATGAATCTAATAATTCAGAACTTATATATATTGCAAGTGCTATATTTGCATCCCTGAGTGGATGTATGTTTTCTCTATTTGCTTCAAAGCTTTTGAGAGTAATAACTCTATCGAGGAGGTACTACTCTGTTAATTATGTTAATTCAGTGGGCCGAATTGCTTGTGTGCTGACTTGTGGAATCACTAGCTGTTTAGCATGGAACAATATAGCAGGTTACACTGCATTGCGTTCTGATTTGGGAATATGGTTTTTCAGGGTATTTTTTCTTCCTGTAGTGGACAAGCGGATTCTCACGTGTGCTAGATAGAAAGTGGACAAGCGGATTCTCATGTGTGCTAGATAGAAAGTGTTTTGAGATATTATCACTTTTTTCTGAAGAAAGTATTTATGCTTGCATATTTTCTTGTGCAGTTAACCATATCTTCCAGACTGCAGGTACAAGCTCTGCTGATAAAGGAAAGAAACAGTTCTCTGTATTTCTTGTTAACAACAGAGGCAGGCCTATTTCGCAAAGATAATGGATGACTCGTCCATCATAAAGCATATCAAGAAAACACAGTTAGTTCTTTATTAAATTTGCCCCAGATTACTTTAAGCACGTTTACCTTTCTCTAAACACTGGAAGCCAAATTTGCCTTGCCAAGATATTGCGAATCTATCAGGTAGTTATATGGAGCTTGTGTTTGATTTCAATTTGTTTTTCTAGCTTTTTTTCTTCTGGACTCATTTGCCTGTTCAGGTTAAGCAAATTAGGCATGGCACAGATGTGAAGATCGACTTGACGTTGATGAAAAGTCTTCTCTTTGGCCACAATATTTTAAATTCCTTAATCACCACGCCCCTTCATCTCTTGTGACTTCGTGATTTTTCTGGATTAGTTGCAGCTCACAAGCACGGTAAAGAATTTTTTTTTGAAAGCCCCTAGATAACTTGAACAACCTGCAGGTCATATAAGTATGATCTCTTGAAGCTTTTCTCTGGGTGATTTTTTTTAAGTCTTCTCATCAACGAAGTAATGTAGAAAATTGCAGTGCTGCTAGAAGAAATGTATGGAACACAATTAGTGAAGCCCCAAGAAATGGGTTTCTTTGACACACAAGAGAACATCTGAGCCTTGGCCGACGGCTGGAACTGTTCATGCTGCAGTGGAGTGACTTCTTGGTAACATGGGCCAGAATATGATGATTATCATAATTTTACTCTAACCAGTTGATTTGTAGTTGGTATTGTGAAATCATGTTTGCTTCATTGGTTTTACACATGAGATTGAGAGGCTGCATCTAGATTCTGTGTTTAAGGACGAAAAAGAGTGTACCTGTGAGATTGAATTCTAACCTTTACAACAAAAATACATCTATGTTTTTTTAATGTGCATTGCTTCAAATTTTTTTTGAGCTACAGAAATATATTTTTGATTAAATTTTAATGAAGTATTTCGAATTTGATAGACTTTAGTTTCAATTTAATATGTCCCGTAGTGTTAGCATGGGCAAATATACTAGTAGTGGAGAGTGCGACACCATATTCTGGATTTATTCCAAGATTTTCCGGCGCTATGGATTAAGTGGTAGGCGACGTTCCCGTCGACAACGAGGTGCCTGTGGTGACTTCGTGAACTTCAAGATTTGCTGGTTCAGTCCTTCGAAGGTGCTCATAGGGGTAGGGTTTGCGTACGTGTGTTCATAGGGATGAGAGCATCAGCGTTGTACTATGTAATCTAAAAAAAAGTTGATTATTGTAGCAAAGATGCTCAACTACGATAGTGACGGCAGTAGGCAGCAGCCGCGCTTGGCTCCGATGAGCATAATTGATTGATTACGAAGGTGCGGAGCAGTTGTGCTCAATTTGGCACATGAGTCATCTTTAATTAGAAAAAGGAGAAAGATATTTAGAGAAAAGATCTATGCACAGAGCAAAAGAATTTGAGAGTGGAAAGAATGTCGTGTTCTTTTTGCTATACTCCTTCTATCCTGAAAGTATAATGTATAAGTACATTCTAGCTATTCTCAGATAAAATAAAAGAGAGTACAATAGACGGCGCATGTACTCTTTAATTAACTTCTTATTATGTTCGCAAAAAAATAACTTATTCAAATCTGATTCTATTTTCCATGATTAGGTTGAACTCTCAATTATTAATAAGTGTTTTTGGACATAATTATTAAACTTAGTAATTAGTTTAATCATGTTGTAAGTAAATTGCTTTATGCTTTAGTTTAACTTTTCGAAGGAAAGTTGTACTCAAGGTTGTAATCTGTTTTACTCAACCTTTAAATGTTGTTTGTGTATTGCAAAGCATCATGTCTATCATTCAAGCATCATCTAAGCCCCATGTCATTATATCGTGTAGATTGTTCGTTGGTTGGGTTGGATAATCCCTCTCTTGAAGGGGATTTCTCTCTTGTCAAATCTGAGCCCGAGTTTGTTTATCCCTTCAACCAAGGCAAGCTCCGGTGCATTCAAACCATACATTGTATTTAAAACGTTTTATTTAAATACACTTATAGTTATTATTGTATTGTTCTTACTTTATTAAATTCTCACTTGATGCATAGCCTTATCCTTGGTTATTGTACCTTCTACCTTGACACTTTTTAAAGATGAAAACTTTTGGCTAAAAATACTTAGTATGCTTAGAGTTTTCTAGTAGGTGATTTCCTGTCACTTACACATAGCGTATTGCTTCGGCAAATGGTTATGATCCTTTGAGAAAGGTGTGTTGTTGGAAGTAATAATTCGTGACCGGGTGGACACGGTGTTGGAGAGCCATCAGCGGTGTCTGGTGAGCGGGTTCTCTCTGCCTATGTCATTAGGAACCGTCCGTTGTAAATGTCTAAGGGTTGTGACTTTGGAGTACTTATCACATACTTTTGAAAGCCGGACTCTGGCTATTCTCATCTTAAGAACGGTCAAACCACACTGGGAGTGCAGAGATGACGAGAGTAGTGTGTACCCTCCAAGTTAACGAACTGGATGGAGGTGTACTGTGCTCTCGGGTAGCGGAACCTCAGTTTTGGCGAGAGGATCCAGGGAAAGGTAGTCATATGCGTGCTTTAGTGCTGCATAGTCGTGTGTTAAGGAAGCCCCAGCTGGGATAAACCGGTTCGAATCGTCGTGTTCCTCGGAAATGGAAACATAGCCCTGTTGTTTACATCGTAGTTAATGAAACTTAAATTGGATACTTGTTGGTTCCTTTCATGGATGGTTATTACCTTGTTATCAATCATAAATTTAGATTGGTACTTGAGTAATCTTTTAAACTAATTAATTGAATTTCAATTCTTTTTATAAATGCTCATTGCAAAAAAAAAATTATTCTTGCAAACCACACCTTGAATCCTATGACTTGCATACCTTTTGTCTACCAAATATTTTCTTTTGTCGGATAAGTCTTGTTGAGTATCCCGTACTCAGGGTTTGTTAACCCCTGTTGCAGATGAGGGTTCCAATCCGGTCTGTGTGCTTCGTGCTGTATGACCGTTGTTTCAATTGAGGATGATGAGGAGTAGTCTGTCTTTGCTTGACTCTTGGGCAAGAGTACCTCGGTTGTTTGTTTATACTCTATCAGCAGCTTGATGTATTATTATCGTATGACACTTAAGTTATATTTCAAAACTTATGGTTTATAATATGACTCTAAATTTCCGCTACTTTGATGTAATATAAATTACCGTTGTACTTCTGCAATGTTTGTAATGAGGAGATCCTGTTTGGAAAGAGGTGAATGACCCGTTGTAAAGTGGTGACACCTGACGGACTAATTAAGGATTGGATCATTTGTTTGGGATTAAGTCGGATGGACTATTAATCCTGGTAAGTGGACTCTTTCTTAAAAGGTTCTGTCACACTCTCCCTTTCCTTTCGACATGTTGTCGGGGCCAAAGGGAGTGGAGATCCATTGTTTCATTAAGGTTAGTGTCTCTATATGCCAAATTTCTTGGTAAACTCCTTCTCCTTCTCTTCCGTGACGATAAAGGGAAAGGGTAGAATCGTCCTCATGGCGGTTTTGTTGAAGATGAGAGCGACAACTTTGACGTCAACATCTCTATCGATATGACGAAATTGAGACTTTTGTTTCTGGATGACGACATCAAGGCGGAGATGATGTCACTGCCATGAAATATATTTTTTTGGTTTCTTCTTCGTTTTGTTGTGGTTAGATCTAGCCAGGATAAAGGATTACAAATAATAATTTTTAGATCAGTCTTCCTCATTTTTCAGTGGAGAAAAAAAGGAAAACATCAGGAAGAAGTTCCTCCATTTTGACTACATGAATATTGGTCATCGTTCGTTGAATATTTGTTCTCAGGTTATTTATCGAGCGTTTATCTATGCGGTCACCCACGTTGCAGAGCGTCTAACAAGTTAAGTTTGAATCATGCTATTCACAACATGAGTACTATTTTATAGTGCAGAGTGCTTGTAACTTATTGTTGTTCTTAGCTATTAAATAAGATAATTTATCTTTGGTCGAAAAAGAACTACAACCTCTTATGGTAGATCAGCCACTAGTATGGCTATTTTTTCCTTGCCCCGCACTCACATTCCATGTTTTTGAACTGAGTTGAGCAATTAGAAAGATGATCGATGTTAGTGCACCCACATGCCAAGTTCTTGAACTGAGTTGAGTAATTAGAGAGATGATGTATCTAAGTGCACCAGCTGCAAAGTTTATGTACTAAATATGCAATTTACTCTAAATCTTATTATACTGGGAAAGTTTATGGACAGTTTTAAAAATGAAAACAAAATCATTGCAGAGATTATATAATTAGAGTATCTAAATAAGAAATGTACATGTCGTCAACCCCATAGTGAGAATAAATTAAGATACAATGCTGCAATATACTATTCCACCATTGTGAAATTAGAATGTTTCGTATGTGTTAAGCGAGATTAATATGCTACACATGTGTATGGAGATCTTATTCCTTCTATAGCAATGCATAAACATATTTGCCAATAAAAAAACAATCAAAATAAAATATGTAGCTTTCTTAGACAAATCAAGAACTTTGTGGTTTTTCCTTGGAAAAATATTGGGACGACGGTCTGGTAAATATATA
>CM039138.1:31647664-31852815 GCA_022036555.1 Microstegium vimineum
AAAGATAAAATTGCAGTATATCCAGCGAGGAAAGAAGAAAGATTACCACGGGGGCAGTGAAGTTGATCGCCATTGAAGCGGGAGTTCTTGCAAGAGGTTGCGCCTCCTGATGAGAGAAGAAGTCGCCGTTGGGATGATTGTCGGAGTGGTCTTCAGAAGCGCCGGTGAGATGGAGATGAAGGTATGAGCTTAGGGTAAAAGGAGAGATGACCGGCGGCGGTCTTTATAAGCCCGAAGCATCAGGGGTGTTTTTGAATTTTTCCTTCTTAACCGAATAGGGTGTGATAATAAAATTATATGACAGTCTGGGAATTATAACTGTTGGCGTTACAGAATTGCGATGATTGTGCACAATGAACGAGGTAATGACGGAGATATTTTGGAAAGAAAGATTATAATGGAGAAAATTTCGGCATATGAAATATTTCATACTCCGAAGTTGGGGGGGCATGTGTTGACACCGTTTTTTGTACGTGTCAATATGAACTGGATGCACTGATCGGAGGAAGGATGATTGCTTTTCCTTATCGGTATCAGGGTACCGTTATCAGGTTGCTGATAGAAGCAGGATATTGAAGAAACGTCGAAGATGAAAAGAAGGATATTTTGCCTATCGGAAAGTGTTGTCGATAGAAACAGGAAAACATTGCCGATCGGAAATGTTGTCGATGAATACAGAATGATGTGGTTGATGTCAGTAGAAAACTGCCAATGATAATAAAAGAAGGTTGCGGATTGAGGGGATCTGCCGATGGAAAGTTTCATCGTAAGGAAGACGGATAAGGAAATTATTATTATAGTTTGAGTCGACTCTTGCACGAGTCGTTTTATTTCCTTAAAAATAGGAGTTTTGTTTATATATGAGTCGTGTCCATGTATAACTCCTTTTACCGGAGTATAAATATGTACCCAGGGGCGGTGTAAAGAGAGACAATCAATCAAAATACAAATCTATTACTTTTATCTACTTTTTTAGCATCTACTTTTAATCGCATTAGTTCTAGTTTACCTACGAGTTCTTACGATCTCGACGGGCTGCATCTACAAGATCTCCGTCTACCTCGCGAGTTCCGCTTTTGGAGCAATCTAAGCCTTGACGTCCGGGCGCATCGTCGTCGTCTCGTTCATCGTTGTTCTAGTTATCGTCCTTGTCGATTAACTGGTCAAATTGACTGACACACCTTGGAAATCGAGTTCGGGTATAAGCCCGAGGTGTTCGTAGATCCGACGCTTTTTGTGTCAACAGCTACCCATAGGCGTTGGTGCCTGAGGCGGCTGCCGTAGCCCCGCAGCCGCAAGCGGCCGCCGACGGGGTCGATGGTGTAGGCCTCCTTGTCCTAGATGGGGATGGCGAAGAAGGCGGCCCCGATGGCACAGAGGCAGTCCATGAGCTCGGCGGGGATGCCGTGGCCAGCGACGTGCATGACGCCCCAGTCGGTGACTGCGGCGCACACGGCCTCCACGCACGCGTCCTGCTGCTGCTGGCTACTGGTGGCGGAAAGGAAGGGGGAGATGTCGACGACGGGGATCCTTGTCGCGGTGTGGTCGTTGGCATGGTTATTCACCAGGTCAAAGGCATCCCCGAGGCCGGCTCGCTCGTCGGCGGGGCGCGCGTGCTCGAGCGGGATGAGGCGGCTCAAAGCCTCCACGCGCGCCCGCAGCTGTAGCAGTGACGCCGCCGCCATCTATCTAGTTGCCGACTTTTGAGGCGTGGAGGAGCAGGGGCGGTGGCTGGTGTGGAGGGGCGGTGGCCTGGCACGACTAGCTGGCGCGGTAGCCTGGCACAACGAGACGGCGCGAAGGGCGGCCTCGGACGGGGGTTGGCGTGGCGGGGCGCCTCTCTTGGCGCAGCCGGGGCAGCGACGTCCACCGTCCCGGAATGGACAGACTGGCGCGGCAGCCTGGTCTGGCTAATGAGAACAGAGCTGGTCAGCCGGATGAAAGGAGAAGGGAAAGAGATAAGGCATGGGAAAAACGGGAAAGCAGGAGCCAACTTTTTTTTAACCCCAGGGCATTATACCGGGCTTTGCTCCTTTCATAATGGCAGTCTGGCGCAACCAACGGTCTCGAGAGCATTCCAGCGAAACCCGTGCCCCATAAGGGCAGAATCCCCATTTTCTCACCGAGAGGTGAGGGAAGTCTCAACAGGAGATAATAAAAACGAACCGGTATCCACCATAATCAGTGGCAGTTGGGTAATTTGTTAACCCAAAAGCCAGTGAAAAGCAGGGGAAAAGATGCTTTTGGATTTGTACTACACTAAAAATGTTTTTGGACAAAAGCACCTTTGACTTTTGAACCATTTGGTTAGCTTTTGGCAGGTTAAAAGTCCAACCAAAGGGGGGCATAATCTAGTGGTCAATAATGCTTTAATAGCACATGTAGTGTTCACATGATAAATAGCACTGAACAAATAGATCTCATTGTCCGTTTATAATGATGAAAACGGATCGGATACGAACGGATATCGCTGATATTGTATTTGTTTTTATATTTCTGTTCGGATTCGGATTCGAATACGAGTAGTATCAGAAATGTCGGATAGGATACGATTAGATATCGCTACTACAGAACCTCAAATCAGTGTCGGTTCAAAACCCCCCCTTCAGTGGCAATTTTTGAACCGGCACTGGCACTTCGGCAGTGATGAGCCCATGTCATCACTGCCGGTTATGCCAAACCAGCAGTGATGAGCCCATGCCATCACTGTCGGTTATGCCAAACCGGCAGTGATGGCTCCAGCATCACTGTCGGTTCGTGTTACCAACCGGCAGTGATGTTTGAGCCATCACTGTCGGTTTGTAACACCAACCGATAGTGATATTATTTTTTAAAATTGCATTTTTAATTGTTTTATTTTCATTTGGGGTTTTTGGTTTAGGGTTTATGGTAGAGGTGGTGGGGTGGGAGATCGTGGAGGTGTTTTCTATCGAACCATTTGATATCGATGTGAATTGAAGGTGGTTGTGGACTAGAGACAATACAAACCCATCTCACATTTATAATAATTATTACAAAACATCCAAACAAAACTTAAAGTATCAAATTAATTGTTGCATTACAATAGTCTTTCGAGGCGGTCTTTTCCATAGTTCTTCTTGAAGTCCTTACTCTTCCCAATGGATAGACATCCTTTTCTATACATTATATCGTCCAGAATAAGAGTTGTTATCTCTTGAAATCCTCTTATCTCAAAATCCACCAACCTATTGTGGCCCTGATCTTTGCACTGTAAATTGATACAAGATGATATTGAGATGCACATACGTAAGACAAAACAATAGAATTAAAATACGACACGTACGTACCATGCCATCTTCTATTCCTAGTTTTGTGCCAAAGTAGGCAAGCATTGCCCACATCACATAGAACCTGCATTCATTGTTCCCCATTGGTTGATCTAGGGTCTTGACCTTCTTCATATACTCCACTCTGAATGGGACTCTCCATTTCTTTTGCATCTTAGGCTCCACATTTATCCAATCAGATAACGCCTTCATTCTATGTGACAATGTAAATGAAGTGTGAAGGCTGATGACATTAATTACAATATCATATGTGATTGAAAAGTGTGGTGATATTGGGTTCACTTACATATTTAGCACTTTGACTAGGGGTTCGATAAGTTTAAGTGACTTCTTTTTTGAGTCCCACACCTCGATAGTTGAATTTTTAAGACTTATATCTACGAGAACGTAATGGTTGCTGCAATCACAAAGTTCATGTTATTGAATGATATATCAAGAAAAAAACACTTAAGTAAGGGTCGAGAACACATACTCGCAATTGTAGGTTAGCAGTGCGTTTGTTTTCTGGACTGAGAACATTCTTTCAAACTCAATCTTCAAACTTTATGATACATACGGATCTTTAAGACCTCGATTGCATGTTGTCTCATTTACATAGATGGGGTCCAAGAAGTCAAAATTGTTATTTTGTTTTTGAAGGCAAAATTTTACTACAGACCTGCAAAATAAACATGCATGGATATATTCAAATGCAGATCACGTAGTTTATTTATAACGTTGTTAGGGTATGGTACTTACAGAGTCCATAACATCATAATCTGCACATCCAGTGAGCGTCGTTGAAAGAGTTGAAAGAGGTCTTCATAATGAATAGTATGCATAACTTCTTCAGGATGATTAAAAATAAAACATGAAGGGATGCATACTTCAAAGGTCGCTATCTTGTCTTTGCTGCTATTGCTATCTATGATGTAATAATCATGCAACTGTCGCATGTTTGTTGGCAATTTTCTATACTCTTCTTCGCTGGCGACCATAGGCTTGCCTAGTTGAAACTTGTATACAACTTTGGCGTTTTCAAATTCAGTTCTTTCAAAATAGAGATTCTCGACATCCTCCATGCTTATGTTCAGGTCCTACGCCAAGTTTTGTATCTCTAGCTGCTGAAAGGTGTGTATTTCTCTAGATCTTTCTTAGTTACCCGAATTTTTGCTTTGCCTTTCAAATTGGCTCTGTTGCTCAGGTATATAAGGCAATCGTTCATACAAGGCAATTTTGGGGGCCTTTTCTGCAATCTGAGCTCGTAGAATATCGTCCTTAGTTGGCACTGGCTGCCGCCTTTTACTAGTCATCTTGGGATCTTTACCAACCGAAGCTGATGACCTCCTCTATTGCAAAGTTGAACCAGATCTATAGCTAGGCCATCGAGATCCCAGTCCTGAGGACTTTGAAGCTGGTGGTGAAGGAGGAGGAGGAGTCTTCTCCTTTGGTGGCGGAGAAGGAGTCTTCTCCTTTGGCAGTGGAGAAGGTGTCTTCTCCTTTGACGATGGAGGAGGTGTCGGTGGATCTTGACGAGGAGAGAAACCTCTTGGCGGAGGCGACCGAGATGATTCACTGTCATCCTCATCATCCGAAGATGCCTGCTCGTCTAGCTTGATGAAGCGTTTGCGCCAGGCGACATGAGTGCCCAAGTTGTGAACTAGACGCAGTTTTTCTTTCTCCACTGGGTAATCAATATGTATCTTATTGTACTTCTTGTCCCAGATCTTGTCAATGCTGACCCTGGCATACCCGAGTGGCACTGGCTTGCCATGAATGACGTTATCTCCTCTAGGAAATGTTTGTTCGACCGCCACCTTATCTTTGGTCCACTGTTGACGGATGTACAACCTGACATTCATAGGTTCTTTGATGTCGTCCACCGGATGAGGAGCATTGACCTCTTCGTCGTTAGGCATAGGGGTTGAGCCACAGCTACTGCGGCCCTTGTCGGGCACTGGGCTATTCAAAGCCAGGATTGCATGCGGCCCTTGACTCGAACACATGGTTTGCATAGCGCTCGCCACTTGAGCAACTATCCGTGCTTTCATGCTCTGTTCTAGCTCCTCTCGCATCCTTTGGAACTCCTCTTCTCTTAGCGTTCTAGCCCTCACCCGGCTCCTATAGGAAGCGGATTCACCTTCAAATGCTTTCTGCCAAGAAATTACCCCGGCTCCTCTAGTGTGATCGGGGTGCTCCTTGGTTCCAAGTGCTTGCGTGAGCACGTCATTTTCTCTATCAGATTTGCGGGCCCCTCTATGCACTTCCTCAGTGATCGTGGAAATCTTCTGGAGGAGATCGGTGACGGGTGCAGCGCTGGCGAAAAGGCTCCCGTCAGAATTGTATCGTGCCCCCCTTGCGAGTAGGTAGTTCACTGATCTGGGCTGCCAATTGCTTGTCTGAGGCGTAACGCCGCTCCGCTCTAGTGCTTTGACTTGGGCATCCCAAACTGGAATCTTCCTTACGTACCCACGCGATCCTAGGCGGTGAGGATTATTTGACCTAAGCGAGTTTTCTTTGTTTCTTTCGTTTGATGCCTTGGCCTCTTCGGATAGCTTGTAAGCCTTGAACTCCTCCCAGAAGTCCCTCTGCTTGCTGAGTTCACCTCCCGCAAAATTCGGTTCTTTTTCCTCCTTGATTAGCTTGTGCAACTTTCCCTTGAAATTCTTGAAGGAGTGACCCATGATTTCCTTAGCCCTCTTTTTGACTGTCGCTTCATCACAATCATTAGGTAAAGTGAAATACCCTTTGAGCTTGTTCCAAACTAGTTCCTTCTCAACTTCTGGAACCCTCCACGGGTCTTGCTCACTTCCATTCCACTTCCTATATTTGATGCAGTCGTTGAAACACGCGTGAATTTTCTCAACCTCGAGGCCAATTGGGCAAATCATTTTCTTCGCAAGGTAAGTCTTTTCTGCTAACTCGGTATCCTTCGAGAACAATTTATGTAGTATACCAAACAAGTTATCGAAGCCTTTATCACTCAACCCATTCATTGATTTGAACTCCAATAGCATGATGTTGGCTTCCAGTTTGCTTATTGGGCAGCCCGGATACAATGGTGTTTTTGCATCCTTTCTCATCATCTCCAGTTTTTTCAACTGTGAAGCACTAAGGAATCCCCATGCACATCATGTAGAAGTTATGAAATGCCATCATTTTCCTCTGTGTCGTCAGCTAATGTATTCACAAACACATCATCATTGGTAGGCACATCTTCTGTGTAATCATGAACATGCAATAATGCATTCAGGGATACACTAGGCATGGGCACATCATCATTAACATTTTGACCAACCTCCGCATGCAAAGTCCAAATCGTTTAGTTTCTCATGAACCCCCTTGTGATCAAGTGCAAACGTATATGCTCCACGTCGCCCCATTTTCTCGTATTCTTGCAGTCTTTGCATGGACAGAATACAAGATGTGAGTCCCCAGCATTGGCTCTAGCTCGCTTGATGAAATCGTCGATGCTCGTCAAGTACCATGGGTCTGTATGTGACAGATCGTACATCCACCCTCGAGTCATGTTTGCACTGATAAAATAGGCAGAGCAGAGGAAACATAGGAACATATTAATAGGAGCATTTTTGAACAATATTCTTCGATATAATTTGAATTTGGTAGCTCTATAAAAAGTGAGACAACAAATAGATAACAATGGAAGCATGGAGTATTAAATGTAAGTATTAAATGCATGCATGGAGTATTAAATGTAAGTAACAATAATTACCCAATAAAAACAAAGTGCTACAATTTTTCTAAATAATTTTGGATCTAAAAGCTACCAAAAATTGACACAAATTGCAACATCCCTCTTCTTGATCATGAAAACTAGCATAGCTCTAAACTATAGATTTACACACAAAAACAATGTAAACCAACAATTCTAAATAATTATGCTTGTTATTAACCAAGAGCAAGAAGATATGAGGATCCAAGAGTGAAGAGGAGCCAGCAATGGAGATCAAGAAATCCACCAGCCGCAACAATGGAGAGATGGAGCTTCTCACGCACTGTTCTGCACTGTTAGGACAGAGGAGGGAGAGGAGATCGAAGCTTTATACTGTACACAACATCACTGTCGGTTCCAGTCACGAACCGGCAGTGAAACTCCACAACACTGCCGGTTGGTGGGTTGTACCCACCAACCGGCAGTGATGTGCTGTTTCACTGCCGGTTCAGCCCCTGCCCCCAATAATTGAGGGTCTGTCAGAGGAAGAACCGGTAGTGAAGAGGCATCACTGTCGGCCCAAACAAAACCGGCAGTGATGGACCAGCAGTGATTGTCGTTTCTGTAGTAGTGTATCGACATCATAAATATACTGATTTTAGTATTCGGATACGGATACGGTATCAGATGTTAATCTTCGGACTCGGATACGGACATGACTAAACTCCTCTAAACGAATTCGATTGGACGGACGGTCGAATAAATATCGGATAAATATACGTGCTGTTTTCATCCCTATCCGTTTAACACTGGCTGATTTTGTGAGAACTAGACAAAAGCACCGGACAAATGGCACTGGACACATCTGCTGCCCTATTTTCAGCACATCACACTTTTATATTTTGGGCATACCTTTTAGCTCGAAACTTTGACTTTGATGATCTTGGATATTTTAGAACACTAATGAAGATCTCTACCACCTACAAGTGATATAATATCAATTTGAGAAAATCCAAAATAATGATAGAAGACAAAGTCATTCATCTCTTTGTCTGTTTGTTTTTGCATCTGTACTTCTACTTATCGGTGTATTAGACTTCTAGCATGCCTTGTAGGTCTTAGACGTAGCTTCTAATGCAGTTGATCACTTTGATCCCCACATTGCCAGAGTCCAAGCCAACCTTGAATCTATTTAAACTTTACTGATATACTAGCAAACGTTATTAATCAAAATACCTGTTGTTCATCAAATATCAAAATCCAACTTAATGGATCGGTCCATTTGTGTTACACATGCCACGGTGGTAACATGCGAGTCACACGTCGACCCACAACCACGGGTTGAGAAAACATAACCAAGCTTCGACGTCAACAAACCTCCGAGCAAGTGTTGCATACCCAACACCGATCCATGCGAAAGCAATTCATATTGGGCAAAATGAGGAGTTCAGATTCATTTATCTTATTGTGGCTTGACCAATGTTAAAAATCTGGTCATACCTTGACTCATATAATAACCTGAGTCAGTGAGTCAGGTTACCATTTTCTTTGCCATATCCAAAACAAGTTAGAAATTGCAGCCCCATCATTCATCAGCAGAGTGGTGTTACTAATTAGCTCTATAATTTGCCAGTTTTAAAAGTCGTCAGCTCACCCACAACCACCTGGCAGCCACCACTGTAACAGGGGGACAATTATTTTTCCTATTACTAGACAACATGCGATTGCCCATTTTCCTCATGCTTCGTTGTGCCATGTTACTTGTATTTTTTACTGGCAATGTCAATCCAATAATTGCCACCACGACAATAGACAACTGAACTTCTTCTAACAATTTAGGTGAAACCGATATCGACAGATTAAGCACATGTTGATGAGCTTCACACAGACAAACACAAGAGAGGACCAAGAAATTTGTGACGGGAGATGCAATAAACCTATACTCTCTCCGTCTCAGAAAAAGTGATGTTTTTTTACTTTTTGAAACCGTGTTTGACCATTCATTTTATTCAAAATATTTTTGTAAAATATAAAATAAATAAATTATTATTAAAATATCTCTGATGATAAAATAAGTCACGGAAAAATAAATAATATTTATGTAAATTTTTTGAATAAGACGAGCGTTCAAAAAAATGACACAGGTTCTAAAGTGACACTTTTAATGAGACGGAGGGAGTAGACACTGATACTCTGAAGTCTTGTCTGTAGTCTAGTGTACGAGAAAAATATAAATCCTCAAGAAACGAATAAACCAACACAAGACTGGACCAACAAATTTGTAACATTTGTAGCTTGTGGTTAAGTAAGAGTCACATTTCACAAATTGCTATTCGCTTCGATTGCAAATAAGTGATAGTTTGGAGTTATTATTATTTTAAATCAGTCATCTCTACATTTGATTACAAAATACCTATACACTGTAAGTTTGGATACTTAATAAAAACAATACATGAGTAGATTTGTCTTCAAGTGTGTGTGTATATATATACACGCGCACGCGCTTGCCCACTCTTATCACTGTTAATCGTCAGTATAGTCTAGTGCTCATATAATGCTTTAATAGCACATCTGGTTTCTGAGTTTGACTCCGTGTACAACGGAATTTATATTTTTCAGAACAATCTCTTTAGAGACTCTCTTGGCTGGTAAGGTTGAGTTCTAATTTAAAAGCAAAGTCTTGGGAGGTCTTACCCTTCTTTTTCTGTGGCATAAAGCGAATCATCAGTTCAGAGGAACTTGAAACTGATGTAATACTGTCATCAGAAAACTGTAACATCAGTATATCTCACTAAGGTCTACAACTGTAAAAGCCTTATTAACAGTGGATCAATTATCTTACTAGTACCGGCCTGTTTTTCCAAGTCGAAGCGTGTGCTCAACTGCTCATTCATTTCCTTCTTTCTTCTTGTTTATGATCAAACTTGCTCATTTCTCTTGTGCTTAAAATTCTTCCTGCCGTGCCATGTTGCTTATTACTATTATATTACTGCAAATGTCAACGTTGCGCCTGCGGCGATAACGAACAAGGAACAACTGAGCTTCTTCTAACAATAAAACCTGAAAGTGATAACGACCGATTAACCGCATATATGTTGATAAGTATCACAGACATTTTTATGGAACGGGTTGTTCTGACTCAATCTACAACACCTAGGAAGCCTAGTCAGACAAAGAACTCCTCGCTAACCACATGTCCACATCTATCATGACACATCATTTTAATTTAAAAACGAGTTAACTACTACTCCACGGATCGTGACCGTGCATCTCACCACGCCATGTAGCCGCCATCTTAAACTGAAAGATCGTCCTTTTCAAACTGATGACGTTGCATCTCGGTTCTCTGTAACTTGAGAGACAAGCCAGCACTGCATCTACCGGCTCTGCACCTGCTCACCAACGCCACGCACGCGACCACGCAGCTTCTGCGTACCGTTAAATTACAGCTTCTGAACATTTCTCCGTTTCGAATTTACTATTATTCGGGGGCGCACGTGGCGGGCTGACGGCAGCATCTCTCGACGATATAAGTCTATATAACAAGGGAGCCAGCCTGATCATTCAGATTTCAGAACAGCAGCAGTTCAATTCTCTCTTCTCACAAGACCTGGTCAGCAAGCGGGGAGAGCAATGGAAGCCGAGGCGTTCCCGATTCGGTTCACGAAGGGCATCAGATCCTACTGGCGCCGCCGCGACTACCCTAGCGTGGACGGCAGCGGCGGTGGCGGCGCGGCAGGTCGCGCCAGGCGCCGGCACGGGCTGGTGCGCCTCGGGGATGGCAGCGAGCCCAGGCCGTGGGGCGTGAGGATCGGCGACATGTTCGGCCGGGCGCGCCGCGTCAGGGCGCCGGCGCCGGCCCTGTCGTCCCGGGCGGCGACCGTGGCTAAGGCGCCCATGCGCGTGCTCGGGCGGATACGGGACGCCTACGTCGACGTGATGCTGGGCGCGGCCAAGACGCAGCCGGCCGTGGCGCGGTCGCTGCCCAGCGCGCCCGAAGCGCTGTGGCAGAAGCGGGTGCCCGCGCGCCGCTCCACCACCAGCAGTCAGGCGCGGCAGAAGCCCGATGAGCTCGGCCAGAGGCTCGTCATGGAGATGTACAAGTCCGTGCTCGCGTCCAGGAACCTCTCGGGCATGCTCCACGCGTCGGTGGCGCGATAGCCCGCGCAACCAGATGTGCATGTGCTGCTGTGGCATGTCACGAATGACCAGCAACACACATGCGTCTTTCAGTATTTCACATTTCTTTGCTTCTGGTTAACCCTCTGTAGTCTGTACATTATATGCTTGCTTGGTTCTGATAAACTTCTCCAATCCCAGTAATTGGTCGTGACCAATGTAATGATGTAACTGCTTCACCCGCTGTGTTCTTTGTAAATTGTCGTTCTTTCATTTAAAAAATCTTTGGACTATATAAGGGAGAATTATAGTAAAAAATATTGAAACTTTTTTTTAAAAAAACTGAATCTATATTATAAAAGAGCGAAGAAATTAGAAAATACCTATCATCTAAACATTTTATACACACCTAAGGTCTCACCCCTTGGATGTCTCTCAATTTGAAATCTAACGCTTGATATCAATTTAACATATAGACCAACATAGACGACACATACTTACACAGTGTTTCCTCCTCCATCGCTTTACATTTTAATTTTTTTTAGACTCACGAGAATTATACCCACTTCCCTCACCCACGTCAAAAATATTGTTATTTATAATCTTTTAATCTGCCAATCCGTGTAATCGCCGCCACCGATTGTTTCTCAATCATCCTTCTGTCTCGCTAGCGGAGGGTAAGCCGATCCTTGCCCCCGCCGCCGCCGCCGTATTTGTTGCGTGCCTCCTTGACGAAGCCGAGCCGACATCTTCTGCGAGACCAGTCAGGCCACCACTTCTTTGCTCATCGGTTCAGCGTCCGAGATGATCAAGCCGTGACAACCTGCAAGCAGCGGCGGAGCCAAGGCCCGGCCACCTCGGGCGGCTGGCCGGGCTCCCAGCAAGGCAGCTGTATGCCTGTATCAGTTGCTTGTTGCAGCTGAAGCTTTCAGCCATTCAACGCTACCGCAGTCTCAGTAATGTACATCAGCAGCAGCAGCTAGAACAACTGTTGCAAGGAACGAGCTTAGTACATTATTTTAGGCCTAAGTACAGTATATATATTGTACTACTCGTATACAGCAAGACACATGGAGCAGTAGCTGAGTTCTCATTTTACCACAGAAATTGCAAATAAAATTCAGTTCTCTAATATGTATTCCGTAGATGTTAAATTGAATAGATGGTCTACTACTATTGTTCACTTGAATTTATTTTTAATTTGTAATTTCTGATCAGTATGATGCTATATCTTTACCCGGGCTCCACAAAATTCCTGGCTCCGCCACTGCCTGCAAGCAACAACACGCTGCCACATGCTTCACACGGCCAGGAAGTTTTGCTGTACCATGACGTTGCAGATGAAAGCCAGCGCAACTCACCGTGACATATGGAGAACACGGTCCTACCGAGATCGTGTCTGCCATATATAGCCAGATCGAGAGCGCCATCGCACGTGAAAACCCAACCGACCACAATGTCCATCTGCCGCTCCTGCCGTTGTCCGGTCGTCGGTGAGCCTTCCTGCATCTTCCCTTGTCTCTCTGACTCGCGCCTCATGTTCGTTTGCTGCTGATCCGTCCAGCATGCCAGCCATCGTCCATGCCTTGCTGCAATGCTTGCGATAGTTTTTGGACCGAGACTAAATGTTCTGCACCTTTAGTCTCGATTGGTAACACCAATCGGGACTAAAGGATACTTTTTATCTCGGACACAAAAATAAAACCCATTTTGGCAATCGACGAAAGGTGGTTTCTCTACTAGTGTATAGGCCTCGATAGAAGCTGCCGCTAGGAAAATGATGATGTTGCCTACCAGCTGGCCGGAACCTACAAACTACAGCGGCAAGACGTGCTCCAGGGCAGGTCCCTTCGATCTTCCATGCATGCACGTTGCTTTCTATCTTCCATGCATTTTGTTTTCAGTTAATTAACCTTGTTTAATTTGTTAATTCTGTATAGTATGTGTCATGCCGTGTTCTATCTAAATAACCCATGATTACAATAATACTTCGTCTCAGAAAAGAGTGTCGTTTTAGGTGTTAGTGCCACAAGATTGACTCGATTTATAGAAAATACGTGTAACATTTGGATTTCTAAATAAATTTATTAAAAAACTAGATCTTTCCAATAATACTAATTATATGTCATGTTGTCATCATAACTAATCTCTCATGTTGCAGTGATACTGAGCTTTGAACTGGTTTCACACGGGAAAAGAATCAAGGCATGAAATTTTTTGAACGAGTCAAGTATTTAGTGAAATAATTTGATCTTCGTGATCTGGCTTAGCTTGATAAATATTTATATAATGATTACAAATAATGCTTGATGGAATTTTAAATTGAATAAATGCTTATCTTTTTTCTTCTTCTTTGCTAATTGATTTGACATGCTATTGCTTTCCTTTTGTTTGTGTGGATTTTTCGGCTGTAACTGTATTCTCGATTTGGTAGATGTAACTTGATGTTGGGAGGCGGCAAGATGATAGGCACACAAGCTGACGGTGTATAGAATGGCCACACAAACTGCAGCCCACGCCGCCACAGCCGGTGCAAATCCAGTTTCGACAGCCTCCCGCTCCGGCCCAGCGTCAAGCCATCGACAGCTTTGCCATCATCCAACTGTCACAACCGTACCGGTTGAGATTTGGAATTGGCCAAGAAGGGTTGTTGTGTAGCCATTGTAAATCCCATATACGGTTAGTAAACCAATCACATGTCATTCTTTTAGCTATGAATTAATAATATACTTTGTGCTCCTTGGAATCTATGAATTATTTGAAGCAAATGCACTTAGCAAGTAGATTGTTGGTTAATAATTATTATTATTATAATTATAATGGTCCTTGTCTAGAATCAAATCGATGCATGTTCTGGCTGATTGAAAAATATGACCAATATAGGTTGTTTAATTAAGCGGATGAAGATTCTATTCAAATAGATTGAAGAGCACTGGATTTTTACAATGCAGCTTCAAGAGCCCGTGCCGATGGGATGACACGAGGTCGTTCAGTGGAAGCATCTGAAGGTCTTTTCTACACCAACTAATAAAAATTGGTTCGCTTCATCATGTTATTTTGGGGAACAAGAATATACCCCATTATCTGCAATTGTCGTAGGTACAAAAGCTTTATCTAATTATTGTCAAGGATCAGCCTACTCAAGAATCCTTTGGGCAACTGAATCTATAGCTTCATCTCAATCCCTTAATTATTGTGCTTACTTCTATAATTGTGTCTGTGGGATGTCTGTTATTTGAGATTTTTGGAGAAATATATGTTACTGGTTCATAAATTTTTGAACTCTTGTTATCTTTAGTTTTTGACTTATTATTTTTGAACTCTTGTTATCTTTAGTTTTTGACTTGTTATTCACTTCCATATATGCGTTTATTCTATGTATATGTGATTATGTTTTGTGGACTAAAAATTACTATTGTCATGTTAAGCATGTACTTATATTGATTAGCTCCTTGGACAATTAAAATAGCATTTATACCCTTTGGAAAGTAGTATTGGACTCTCTGGTGTTCCTTTGGTTTTAGCTACATCTTTTTTGGGGAGAATTGATAATTGCATAAAGGTGGGTGGAAGGGTAACTTTATATGTTTGGCTACCATTATATTGTAAGTGATAATAGGGATAATAACATGAGTTGGTGCTACTGGACGGGCTCTAAAAGCTAAAAAATCTGAATAATTACAACTTCAAATAGGAATCAAGAGCATGTGAAAAATACTAAACCAGATTGCTTGTTTACGTTCATCTCAACATTTATGCAATGCTAAATTTTTTAGAGAACCTCAAAGAAAATCACCGGATGGAACTGTCAAACAGATGTCAGAGTCTGCTGATTCAACAAGAAGAGAGTCACGAGAGTGACTCTAGAGCTAAGGTCATTAACCCAGGAAATATGTGATGGACTTTAGTACACATATGAAGATGAACATGGTATGAGGTATGAAAATGAAGACGAAGAGTTGTAAAAAATGACATTATTATGCCTTTGATCATAATTTTTTTATAGACAGGTGCGTGCATGGGAGTGTATATATATATATATATATATATATATATATAAATTAAAGAAATTAAAATTTATATTTGATTTGGATTTGTTTAATCAATGCAATGTATCTAATTAAAAATATTAAAATTATTTGAGTGTTTTGATTTGAAGGTTGATTAGCACGGGTCGAAGTGGGTGTGCGAGAGATAAGAGCCTGTTTGACAGAACTCCACATAACTCTAGATTCAAAAAACATCTTTGCTCCAAATTTTTCTAGCCAAACAGTTTTAGAATATATATAATAAATATTTTAATAACACGTGTGTGCCGCACGTGCACGTTCACTAGTTATAGTAAAATTTGGCATAATATATCCCAAAACTTTCCTTTGAGAAAGAGGGCCCCTAGGCAGCAACGGTGACTTGGAGCCCTAGCTGAGTGGTGGTACCGGCGGCGGCAGATGTTGTGACCATCTAATTTTCCAAAGAAAATTGTTAGACCATCATAGAGATTTTTCTGCTAGGAAAAGCATTATGTAGGAATAGTTATTTTACATGAAAAAAAATTCATGTGCCACATACTAAAACCAAACTAAAATAACATTTATGATGGATTTTAAAAAGTTTATGATAAAGTAAAATGGAAAATTCTTGCAACTGACATTAAGAATGAAAGACTTCCTCCCAAAATGGTGTAAATTGATTGAAGTGTTTGCTCTTTGGTATTCTAGGATTTGAAGGAAATGACTTAGATTCCTACTTCTAAACAAAAATTAGTCTCGAACAAGATGATCCACTTTTGCAATACAATTTAACATAGTGGTGGATATGTTGGCAATCATCGTAGCTAAGAAAGATTGTTCAAATAAAAAAGAATGGTGCCGCAATTAGTAGAAGATAGCTTGTCTATCTTATAATCCATAGACGATACAATGACCTTCACTGACTAGATAATAATCAGGCAAATAGTATATGAAATATTATTTTGCACTTTGAACAAGTACCAAGGTCTAAAGATCAGCTTACGTACAAATCTCTTATTTTGGTTAAGCAATATAATATCTAATGTTCCCAATTTTATGTTGCAAACTTTGCTCATATTTGTCTCGTGACGTGACAATATTGATGTATTTTAGAAAATCAATAGTAAAAATTGAAAAGTGATTGAAGAAAGGTTTGAGAAAATGTCCGGTGGATGGAAAGGGACACTTCGAGATGACGTGGAAGACCGTTGCTAATTAATTATATTTGTCTAGTTTACCTATGTTCATGTTTTTTAGGAGAACCCTGCAATTAACCGAGCTAGACTGAGTTCTCGTCGTTTGACAGTTTATACCACCAAAATTTTTAACATGAAAAGTAGTTTAAGGTTTACAACATAATTGTTGCACCCTTAGTTCATATCACATCGGAAGTACTGCAATACGAGACTTTTAAAGATACATCTCACGACATGCCACACTCATGAGCTAAACCTCTAGGCATACTCTATTCCCACACTGAGTAGGAACCAGAGGCATAGAAGTATCGACCGACATATGCAACCACATTTTTATTGATGATGCACTATATGTATGAGATTGTACTCCATAAGGCAGACCCAAAATCATCATACAAAGAAATGTGCATATGGCTTTTAGCAAGATAAATCAATTATGTTTTTATAAAGAGACATTTGTGCATAAATGAGCATGAATCTTGTTATTCTACATTGGGCTAGAATAAATAACCATTTCATATAGCACCACGTTGCTAAGATGGTTAATTTCCCTATCAAAAATATTCATGTACAATATTTTTCTATAAAATAGAATGCTAATCAAACTATCAATGTATGAGTAGATCAGTATAGGTGGTTGAGTCAAAATATATAAGGTAATCGAGAACTGATCCTAGATTAGTTGATTGAGTTCCTTGTGGTGGAACTGCCCACCAGAATTTAAGTCCTCAATTTAGCACAGGTGCTCGTATTTTTTTTGGATTTATTCTATGATTTAACGATGTTATGCTTTCAACGGTAGGAGATGTCCCTCTCAACAGTAGGAGACATCCCTCTCAACGGAGGGTTTGCATATATGTATTCATAAGGACGAGTATGCGTGTGTATTGCGGATGTCTAGATTATACAGTGTAATTTTTATAAGGTAATATGAAGTAACAACTTACATAACAATTTATATTCATACAGTATAAGCATAATTTTTATATCCATAACAGGCTTTTATGTACGAGATAGACTGGACTCGACCTTGAAGGAGGAAAAGAGAAGCATGGGCCATGGCCCAAGGGCCAATGTAAGTATGAGACTTGCTGTGGTTGTCCGTATCATGGCCTGCTGTCAATCCAATGTACTTAACAGTAGTACACTAGGGCTGCATTACGTTTGTAGATTTTTTCCATGGGCCAATTTATAGACTCCTACATTACGTTTGTAGATAGATTTCTCCGTGGGCCAATTTTTAGACGTCTATGTATGTAGCTTCATGAGTGTAGTACAAATTGTGACAGACTGAAATTTCACTCCGATGCAACTAACGACATCTAGTAATGTCATCTAATTAGTAGGGATCTAATTTTTTATAGAAATATTTTCGATTCAAATTCTCTCAAAAATGATTCTAAAGATGAATTAGAATCATTTCATGTAATCGTTTGGCTAGGAACCTGGATACTGATTCATTGGAAATTCTTTTTTAAATAAAAAAAATCATATAATGAAAATATTCTTAAAAAATATAGAACCTTTTTTTTATCACAGAACAATTTAAATACAATCTATTTTAATTTATTATACTTAAAAATGATTAGCTGGAAAAGAATACGTAGTAAAACCAAACCTGAGCAGAAGAATCGTGCAAAATCATTTTGTTGTTGTTTCGGTTTTTATGAAGAGAAATCTAGAATCTCTAGAAACGTTTTAGCTTATAAATGCTAGACTGTGGCACCGTTTGAAGCATTTTAGGTAATTTTCAAGAAAATTGGATCCGTTTCTCTAATCCAAATTTATCAATATTTCTCTCTAATAATACAACATGTTGTTGTTGGCTGTATTGTATGAGCCTTTGCAATCCATTTCTAAGGGCACCCATATAGTAGTTGATTCTTTATTATTAATATATAGTACTTTTTCTTCTCACACAATTATTTTTTGCTTTCCACCTAGCTTCAGTCTATTATTACGCCTTCCTCTTCTTTCGAACAAAATGGGAGTGAGAGCAACAAGTAACATAATGGTTGGACCTTCACAGATCTGATCCGAAGGATAAATGTTGCTCTGTACAAAATGATGCTTTCTTATAGTACAAAATAACACTAAATGTTTGACACCAAACTATCATACATGTTCATTTAACTTATGAACGAAACAGATAAAAACAACATAAGACAACTTATCAGCCACAAAAACCATATGTCGAGCGGTGCCTATCTGAGGTTCTGAACGGTGTTGCAAACTTTTGATTAGGGCTTCACACTCCACCATTCACCTTTACTGTTGTTTTTTTATAGAGAATATATGAGATGAGACAAGTACAATGTTGTAATACCGACAAATTCAATTCACGGATTTCCTAAGCAGGGCAGTTTTGGCTGCCTAGCTTCAAATTTGCAAACATGTACGGAATCACTTAACATATACGGAATCAATAACACCCTTCCATATCGTACCCAACAACCAACCATGCTTATCTCAGCCAAGCACTCAACCAGCCCAACTTATTATCTCAACTAAGTTTGCATTCCTCCTTTTTATCTCGTCAATACACCAATCCACAACAACATTAACATAATCAAATCTATGTTTTGGTAATCAAACATAGGATGAGATCAATTAATTTATAAAAAAGAAAAATATATGGATCATGAAAAATTGTCTTAAAAATGTAATATAAGCCTAAAAGCCAAATGTAAACAAATATGCTCTAAAACCTGAATGTTGATCACACTTCAGTTTTTTTTTCAAAAAATAAAGGAGTTGGTCGGTTCCTATCTCATCATAAAACTGCTATTGAATTTTTGTTAGTACAAAAACCTTAATTATGAATGGAAACAACATCCAATAACACATAATAGTATATGGAATATAAATTAAATAGAAGTGAAGTAAAATTGTGGCGCATGATAAATTAAAATGATAATATTGTATCCATGATATTATGCTTTATCAGGTGTTTTCTGAATTACATCATTTTGCACGTATATAGACTTAAAAATTAAAATTGCTAGCATAACCACGGAAAAAGTTTCAAGTGCAGTAAAACTAGTCTGAATAAATCAAAGAGCCTCTGCACAGGACCCACTCATCAAACAGAAAAATGATAGGTTTCGACCATATTTCCTTGCATCTAGTACGTGCAAGCAATCCGGTTGCCTACATAATGAAAGTGCCTGCTTAATCTACTGCCTTATTGGGTTTATATATTGTGTCATGCTTCATGCCCGTTGCATCGAATAAACAGTGCAGCTATCTGCTCAACAAATACAACCTCAACCATAGATTACATGTTTTTCAAAAAAAAAATTACATGAATAAAAGACAAAATTTAAGCACCTGAAAACCCACAGCTGACAGACGATGAAGGTATCTTCTGTATGAATATTCACATTGCCTGAAAACTAATCCTGAAAACTAAATTGCTCTTTACTTTATGCTCTTATATATGTTATACTCGTATACATGTATCTTATTTACGTTGTTGTTCGTATTTTTATACATTTTCTTGTGCATTATTACATTACATACTTGACCTGCTGACTTTACATACATGAAACAAAAAAACCAACGGTTCCAGCGCGGCGAAAGGCGGCTGGTCTGACTTCGCCGCGCCCTGCCGCGTGCCGGCCTTTCGCTAATTAAGGGCGGGGCAGTTGGAGGCGTTCGGCGGGGGTGAGCGTGTGGCGGAAGTGGCAGCGGTGGCCGTAGGGGCAGACGTCGCCGGCGAGCACCATGCGGCAGACCTGGGTCTTGTAGCGCGGGTGGCGGATGACGGGGCGGAGCTCGGCGACGCCGTGAGCGAACTGGCACTGGTCGCCGTACGGGCACGCCCCCGTCTCCTCCCACTTATTGCACAGCTCCGTCTTGAGCATGCCCTGGTTGTACACGTCCAGCTCCATGCCGCCGCCCGCCGCCGTGTGTGGCGGCGGCTCCTTGTGTTCCTCCCCGCCGCCTTTCTTGTCGCCGACATTGCCCTTGTTGTACACGCGCTGCTGATCCGTCCGTCATCAAGGTGCATGCAACAATAATAATGTCAGATGCTAATTAACAAGCAGGAGGATGGCGAGGCGTGGACTGGGGCTCACCGAGCTCGGGTTCGACGCGCGAGGCTTGCGGTTGCTTGCGGGGGCCTGCTGCACCTGTTTGGGCTGGTTCATCTTGAGGTAGTCGTTGGAGCGGACGGAAATGCTCTTGGGCAGAACGGCGGCGGGCTTCTCCTCCTTGGCGGCCAGCTTGTTGTGGTCCGTCCCGAAGCGGAGGCGGCGGACCTCGTCGGCGATGGCGGCGGCGGCGGCCTGCTTGCCAATGCCACTGAGGAGCGCGAGGCGGCGTGTGAGATCGGCGTTGGCGACGCGTAGCTCGGCGTTCTCGCGGCGGATCGCGGCGGCCTCGTCCGCGGCGTCAGCGAGGCGGGCGAGGCAGAGCTCGTAGCGGTCGGCCACCTCCTGGTACTGCAGCGCGAGGCGGGCGAGCTGGAGTCTGTGGCCCGTCGCAGCGTCGGCGTCGGCGTCGGCGTAGTCGTCGACGAGGGAGGCCGAGGAGGACGGCGAGAGCGAGACGGAGGAGGTGGCGAGCGGCGACGAGAAGCCGAAGCTGGGGCTGAACGGCGACGAGCAGCGGAACAGCGCGTCGTCGCCGCTGACGCCGACGACGGAGGCGAGGTTGAGGTAGCCCGGCGGCGAGGCGAGGCGCTGGTCCCCGAAGGTGAATGGCTTGAGCTCCAAGGCCGAGCGGAGACGGCCGGCATTGGCCGGAGAGATGAGAGCTTCCTGCATGGTCGAGGCTTGTTTGTTCCAACCAAGGCGCCTCGATCTGCGAATCGAAGAAACGGATGGAAATGTCACAAGAAAATCACTTTTCTTTATTTATGATGAAATGGTGCTCTTGCGCAAAGGATTAAGGATCACGGAATTTACGACAGAAAACGACTAAAGATCGAGTAGAACAGGTTAGAAAAGACCCGAGTCCAAAAAATTCAGCAAGCTGCCAAATGCACGATCCGAGTTTTGACTGTCTGGCTCCCCTGTAGTACTAACGACTAACCACCACTGACCTTGGATGAACTCGAAACAACCATACGGCGGTACCAAAAATGACCCCCCCCCCCCCCCCCCCCCCCCAGAAACAAACAGTAGTTGCTTGGTTCCATCCGATCCGATGCAACCACTGAAGAATCGCAAGTAAACCCAGCCAAATCGAAGACCCGACTACAATTGCAATCGGGAGCGACAGAAAGAGTCGCAACCAAAATGCAACGAATAAGCCATTAAATTGAGCTGCTGGACTGGACCTGGACCACGAGCGAGCAATCGTACCTCAGCTCGTGGACGAAGCGATGGAAGCAGATCGAGGGTCTGTTGGAGGGAGAGGACGATCTAGTGAGGACTGTGGAGGGGAGGCGGGTGCTGGGAAGGAACGCGTGGCTTCGTGCCTATATAGCTGGGGAGCATGAGGGGAGACCGTGGGGCCCGCACGTCTGCGAGAGCGAGACCACTCGATCGTACCGGAGCACGGTCGGGGGTCGGGTTCGTTCGTTCCTTCTCCCTCTCAAATTCCCAGTCGGTGGTTGGCAACATGGATGGCATGGCTCTGCTTCTGGTTGGGTTTGAAACTTTTGGACCTCTGTGAGCTTTGCTTGTTTTATTTATCTACGTACTTGTTTACCCCGTCAATGCAGCAGTTAGCAGTACCAGTTTGGTGCCACTGCCTCTGCCTGCACGACGACTACCCGAGCTGTGATGCTTGCGAATCACGCGGCTCGAGTGCTCAGCACAATGTAACGTACAGAGTGGAGAGAGCCCGTGCATGCGATTGTGCTCATCAGTAAGTATTGTGATATTGTCTTGTCTTGTGAAATTTCACGGATGGCTGAGATTGTTCCCCCCACGGCCCCTCACTCTTTGCACCCCAAAGTAATAATAAATGATATATTTAAGGTCATGCTTGATTCCTACACGTAGTAGTTGTATGTTAATAGTTATCTATTTTGGATCCAAACAGGTATAAATAATATATTACCTAATTGTTAGCTTGAGCTCTAGATAAAAGCTATTCCACTAGTTGAATACAATCATATAGTGAATCTAAACAGGACCTTAGCATTCGAATGTCGTGTCAATTTATTCCTCTACTTTCTTAGCATATGAAAGAATAGATTTTTAGAGCTGTCTTAAGTCTAACTTCTTGAACTTTGACTAAAATTATAGAAAAAACATTAAAAGGTATGGTACCAAATTAATATCATTAGATTTTTCGTAGAACATATTTTTATATGGTGCTTATGGTAAGTCATGAATATAATATTTTTCTATAAAGTTAAAGTTAAAAATAATAACTGATACGGATTCTAGAAATTGATTCTTTTAGTGACGGAGGGAGTAAAAGGGATCATGCATTGTTTTCCGAGTTCACCCCACGCATTTTCCTTATGGCGTCTTCAACCGGATAAGCTAGTAGCTAACACATACTCCATCCGTCCCAAATTAACTGTCGTTTTGGGTTTCCGTGTCACAACATTGACTAAATTTATATAAAATACATGTAACATTTGTCTCTCCAAATAAATTTATTAAAAAACTAGATCAAAAGATCTATCTAATGATATTAATTATGTATCATAACTATTAATAATTTTTTATATAAAATTAATTTAACTTTTTTCTCGAGAAGTGATAAAGATAGATATTTTAGGACGGAGAGAGTATGATATGGAGAGATTACTTTGAATATTATATTGTGAGAGAATAGTGCATCGTGAAGTGTAAGAGGCTATCTCTTAAGTCCACGTTAATCTTTTGTTTTTTGTATTATTTAATGATTATTAAATAGTTCATGAGCTAGCTCTAAACTAGACGATTTGAGACACTTTTATGGATGGATCCGGTTGGGGAAATGGTAATCGTGCCATCACGGGAGGTGCTAACGTTAATTTCTTCAACCACACTTCATCGAGCGAGCCGATGCGGACAAGTCGGCCTGTGGTTTGGGCTTTATGTCAGGTGAGGTCACGTCGTGGAGGTTTGCATTTCCCACTCCCACTCCTCCTACAGTCCCGAACTCCCGAAACGATCTCTCTCTCTCCATTCTCAGCACAGTCTAGGAAGTGACCATTTTCTCTATACATCCAAGAAACTCGTGCATAATTCAGAGTCCAGAACAGAACAAAACCTAGTAGGAATACTCTAGTAAACTGTACTGTGCTACTGCGTAGCCAGTAGTATCGCCATTCGGCTTGTTCGCTTGGTCATTTTTTTGGCTAATAAGCCACGACTGATGCTGTTTTGACTATTTTTCTGTGAGATAAAAACATTGTTTCGATGACTGATAAGTCAAGCGAACATGCAGATTGTCCTCTGTTTTTGTACCCTTTCTGCTACTAGCTAGGGTAGCTACATCGGATCATTGACAACCTTCGACTGGGGAAAAGTGTTCAAAAGCTACAGCTTTAGATGGTTTATAAAGAGGGCAGTTCATTGAAAAGTAATGCTCTACCATTTTGGCACGCCGGAATGTAATGTATGTACGAAGCTTTTAGGGCCGGTTTTGAATGAATGAATCAAAAATAGAGAAATAGAACAAAGACATAAGAATTTGAGAGGAACACAGTTGTACAATAGAGGAATTGAAAACATAGAAAATAAACATAGATAGGTGTTTGGAACGCAGAAATTTATAACAAAACACAATGTAGCTAGTGTTGTAGCCAAATTAAGGGTCTGTTTGGATCTCTACCTCTAAATTTTAGAGGCATCTAAACTTTAGAGTACTTTAGTTTATTTTTTACCTCTAAAGCTCTAATGTGAGGTGGACTAAAGTTTAGAGATAATTTTAGATTATCTGTTTAAAGTTTAGAGGGGAGGACCCAAACAGGGCCTAAGTTCCTCAAAAAAATTTGTCTCCTTTTTCTGTGTAGCTCTATATATAAATTATTAGTGCTAACTATCTTTTAGAAGAAGAAAATTAACAATTGGTGATAGGCTCGTGGTCGTGGCCAACCTAATTCGCGGTATGCCTATTTTTTATTTAATAGTACTGTATATAAAAAGAAAAGATAAAGCCTGTAGGTGGGCTTTTGGCTATGGAACTGTTTTGGCTTCGCATATGGGAGCAGAGTACGGTACCAAACATGCCCTCTGAGCTAGCTAGGCCCGGCGCAGATCGAGTCACGTTCACGTCACAAGAGAAACAGCAGGCCGGCGATCGGTTTAATTAAACTCTACATCAAGCCAAAGCCATTTAGTCGTTGCTTAACAATAAATTAATCTTGGTTTTCTGGAGGGAGCACGGCTAACGAATCGTGGCGGGTCCGGTCCATATCCTACACGCACGCACGCACGACATAGGATCGAGTATCATATTCCTATATATCTCGATCGGGTACTCCTCCTATACTACATGGCATCCTCGCGCGCGCGGTCAGTGAGGTGAGGTGAGTGAGTGAGTGAGTGAGTGACAGTGAAGGCTCATCTCTCCGTCGCGCAGCAGAAAGGCAGCAGCGGCTATTAGCCCC
Organism: Microstegium vimineum; assembly: GCA_022036555.1. Classification (NCBI taxonomy): domain Eukaryota; kingdom Viridiplantae; phylum Streptophyta; class Magnoliopsida; order Poales; family Poaceae; genus Microstegium; species Microstegium vimineum. The sequence goes on from CM039138.1 coordinate 31,672,453, forward strand.
GGCCTATCGACTCCGGACGATGGAGCTAGCTAGCTAGCTAGCTTGCTTTGCTTTCACGGGTGAGTCCCTCTCGGCGCTAACCACCTCGATCGCGGCAGCCGCCTTAGGAAAATCGAACTCGCGGCCACACACCACACCGCGCATCAATCATGTTGCTTCCTGCTTACAGCTTTAACTAACTACGAGTTTCGCCTCGCCTCGCCTACCGCGGCGCCGGCCGCACGTCCGAATCATCGTTCCTTTTCCTCAGCTCGATCGTCTGTCTGTGACGAAGGCAGCGGTCGCGAGCGAAACTCTCTTGTGTAGTGTGCATGGTGTGCGCGAGAGCCTTCTTCCCCTGCCCCCAGCCGGCGTGACGGCCAAACGAATCGATGGACTTCGTCTTTTTTATTAGGTGATGAGGGCGATCACGTACGTACCCAGGTCGGGATCTGCGGTCGCCGGTTGCCATCCGGTTTGTTATGCGCTGTGTCTGGTGATGCCGACGGGTCGTGCGAATGAAGGCATGCACACACTGATCCATCGATCGATCGATCCACCGAGCTGCTGCTGGGGACGGCCGGGCTGATGTGCCACTTGGACCAGAAATGGATGTTTATATGTTATCTTTGGATAGTTGCCGTGGCTATCCTATTGTTTTGTATGTCGGGTCAGCAGACATGGGGATGGGGTGAAGGATCGATCCACACGGTACGGTGGAGCAACACTGCTGAACTCACAAACTGTTGACATACTCATCCATCATGCACACAAAACTGTTGACATACACTCATCCATCCACCCATTCATATTAACCGGCGATGAGAGATAAAACGCAATTACTGGAGCTTCGTAGATGACATCCCTATTTGAGTTCATTTCTGGAAGAGGAAAAAAAAAACCCCTCTAACAACTTTGTAAACAAGAATGTGGTAACACCGCTCTAACCGTCACTATCGGCCTTCTATCACGCATGGGCCCTGATCCAGTTTGATTCCATATCCGGAAGTTTTGGCCTTCTATCACGCATGGGCCCTGGGCACTGGAAAGCCTAGTGAATTTTATAGGTCCATCCAATTTGGCAATCCATCAAACTACTACGGACTCCGTTTCAAATTACCACCTTCATTCTCAAAGCATATACGTAATCCTGTAACATTGTCGTAGTTTGTTATACCAAGTTTGATCAATTATACACTATACTAGTTGAATGCCCGTGCGTTGCTACGGGATAACTCATTTTGTATTAAAAAGACATAAATCGCACAATAATATAACAATGTTTTCCATGAGAGTAGACATTACAGAATTTGTTACTCTGAACTCTCTGAAAATGACTATAGCTGGTACTAAAAGAACAGAATTTGTACATAACAAAGTTCAGAACCTAAGACAACTGCTTGAGCTTGCTGTTGCAAATGACAAAGTTCAGAACCTAAGCAAACTGCTCTGAAGAAAAAACAGCATATTAAAATACAATTTCTGGCAGTAATTTTTGTGAAACTGTACTTGTAGGTATTGACCATTCTTTTAGTACCATGAGCTGTGTCAGCATAACACAAATAAAATCACAGCTCAAGTAGAGAAACCCTGAAACAGAAATGTCAAACAGCTTGAGGTGAGATAGTGGAGGTACACAACACTACAGAAGCTACCTTTCAAAGCTCAGACCACTGAAGGACAGGGATCTCAAACACTAAGGGGTCCTCATTTGTCGTCATTGCTGCCAGATCAACTCATTTCAAATGCCATCATGCTAAAATTTCAATTAAAATACCATGCCAACCAAATACTGGTCAGATTAACTAAGAAAATCCATGTGACAGCCTGGTATATATGTGATCAAAGTGCTTAGTACCTAATCAGTGCCATGCACCTAATTAGCATGATTGAAGCCCTATAGTGACAATATTATACCATGTAATTTCATTTTAGCATATTCAGTGTAGTTTTGAAAATCGCCATTATGTAATGACAAATTACAATAATGCAAGACTGGTCTTAAGGAATCCTGAAAGGCATATAATGACAAATAATAATAATGCAGGGCCTAAGATGGACACTAAATTGCATTAGTTAACTGATTTTGAGACCATTAAAATATCAGGTCATGTGTATAATTCCACCGGCCTGCACATGAATTTTTTTAGAAAGGAATTTTTGGTATGCTACTTAATATCCATCAAAATTTCATTATCTAATATAGCCAAGAAGCATGAAAGGCTCCCCACAACAATGCAGTGCGACCATCACTTCATGTTGTGACTTGTGTGCTCTTACAATCCAAATCAACAGTAGCACAAATTGAGTAATATAATCTGGGGGACAGATTAGCGATACTTCCAAATTTCTGAATAGTGAAAAAAATATGCAATCCTCCATTTTTCGAGCAAGTTATGCATCTATCAATATAAGGGATGTTAGTTTAATTGTGGCATAACACAACACAAATACACAAATTTAGGGATACATAAAGGCAAAGCTGAAATTAAAGATTGTGAGCATGTGTCTTGGTAATACAGATCAACATGTCCTGCAGGATGCATGAAGGAAGCACATTGGATCATGAGAGGTATAGAACACAAGCAGTCTTTGAAGGGTTACCTGACTGACAGACAACAATGGATAGCCGTCCGCAAGCATTGCAAGCCTTTTGTCAGTCTAAAACTATGAAACATACTATCTGAAGCTAGATCAAACTGATGACAATTGTGTGCTTCATCTAACTGAATGGCAAACTGAAAACATGACGTGAATCAATTAGTGGATTCAAAACCAAACAAAGAACCAGATCTCCATCCACATTGCTCACCGTGTAGACAACCAGATGTAGGACTGAGGAGCAAAGGGGGCAAGGAGCAGTCAAGCAGGGGCGCTGGGGCTAGAGGCTGTCATGGTTGGAAGGTTGTGAAATTAACAATTCACAAATCGGATAATACACAACCCAAAGTATTTGCATGCAAATGTGCATTTTTACACATATTTGTGATCCTCTGATTGATCACAAACATTATTATTTTCGAGAATAAGTGGAAATGTCAACATCAGTACTTGCAATTTGATACATATGTTGAGCCAATATGATACCTAAATCAACATTACAGCATATCGAAAACACGGTGCTGAATGAAAACGATCAATATTACCCCTCCTTTAGGCCAGTGTAAGTGTGAACTTCAGTTCTTAATTTCAGGGACAGGATGAGTATCTCAGGTCTCAATTTCCATGATTTATATTTTAAGTCTGAGCCTGATCTCTTACAACCAACACTCGCAAAACACTCCTTGCATGGGAGAAAGCTTGCTCAAAATGAAAGAAGTCTATTTTGCCTTTAACAGGTGTGATAACTGATACATGCACAACGCTTCTTAATTTCTAGAGTATTAGAAAAACTAATGACACATCATTCTGACTTTGACATAGTGGGAATGAGACTAACAAAGAGGGCAGAATGCCAGATGTGCAATATAATGGATTTAAGAGATTTTTCACCACAATAGATAGATTTGCACCTTACTAATTAGCAGTAAAACATCAAATTCCCCCACCCAGATATGTACCACTAAAGCATTATTAAAGGAGCGTTCAATGATCTATCCCCATTAAAACAAGGGTACACATACCATGAAATAGTGTATTAAGAAACATAATGTAAACATGATGGCCGAAATAAAAGCATAGTATTTAGAAATTAAAGTGAAACCCAATGATCATACCTTGATTTGAAGTCAAATCCTCCAAAAGATATGGAGACAACAAGGCCACATATATTTCCATTTTGAAAAAGCAACTTTGACATCGTTCATCATCCATTTCCTTTCTCCAAGTCATCATGTCCTAGGTGGTTGTACATACCTACAAGATTTACATAATCATAAGTATGAGAAGCATAGTGCATCTGGCTCTTAGGGAATTAGAAGACCCACAAACACATAGATATCCATTGAAGCTCTTCTCCGGCAAATTTGTTATAACAGTCTATACAAAAATAGCAGGTATAGCAGGTAAAAGATCAATTCATATATTTGATCTTTGTATTATTGTTTTCTTCAGTTTGGTGCACACAGATATGTGAGGAAGATCAAGGCAGATAAGCTCTATATACAGTAGCAAGGATGATTTTCATTAAATTATAAAACCTCCTAAAAAGCAACAATTTTATTGTGTATAGTCTGGACCTCTAATTTTTTTTAGTCTGTATGCTTCACCCTTGTTTTGTAGTCCCAATAAAATAGAGCAATTTGACTAAAGAGAGAGAGGTCATGCAAGTGGAGTTTCTGAAACCAGTTTGTGAACCTCCTTATATTCACAGACTGGTAATGCCGGCGTAACGAGATTATCTAAAATCCCAGCTCTACTCTATTCCCGAATTCTCTACTGCATTTTTTTTCAAGTTTGTGTAAGCTTTTGACATAGAGAAGAGGATTGGAGCTCAATCTAAAAGTTTGCTGGACTTTCATGTTTGGGTTCATTCCCATCTGAGTTGCCTATGCTCTGATTATGGGTTTGAGCTAATCTCTGAATATGTAAGGGGAACATCGTCCAAACCTATGCATGACTTAGTTGACCGAGAATATAAAACATATGAAAAAATGATTGATTGACTGAGACTGTAAAGAGAAAAGAAAAGCTTTACCCAATGGAAAAAAATTGGCGTCCCAAAATCCTTGGTAAACCACTCCTACTGTGCATCTTCTCTTTATCAAAAGCAAAATACTTCGCCATATTCACTGATGAGAAGTGGTAATCTGACCTAACAATTCTGAGAAAAGAACTGAATGTAGAACCTCACAGCCTTGATTAGACGTGCAATATAAAGTCCAAATTTAGTATTGTAACACACCATTCAGTAGTAGATTCACTCAAGCAACAAATAAAACAGTATGATCTGTTTTCGAAGTGTACTTCCCAGTGGAAGAAGCAGCAAGACCAGAATTAAATCAGCAAAGAAAACTTACCCATATGCAACATATGGCTCAACCCTGTGAAGCATGTTAATATATAGTAGCCTTGTTGACCTTCAGGAACACACCATTGAAGATCTGAAAAAAATAAATATTCAGTTTTACGAACATACAAGCAAAACTCAAATACCAGAAATGCAATTGTGAATTAAAAAACAGATATTGGTGAACCCCCTGCCTCAAACGCAGAAGCTGCAAGATCTTCCTGGTCTTAGGGTGCATGGCATTGATACTGTAGTTTCAACAGAATTAAAAAAAAGGATGAACATACAAATTCCTCCTCTATACAATATACTGGCACAAAAATTTGTGACTAACCCACGGATGCGGACGACATAGAAACCACCCTTCAAACGGGCCTCACGCGTAAGCTGCACCAGTTCCTTCTCCTGCTCAACATAAGCACACAAATAACACATATCAGTTCTCTATTTCATCAAGAAAACATATTAACAATAATGACAATGATCCTTAATGCTAGACGAAATCACAACCATCGACAAATCACATCATCAAATTTTATATTACTTTCAGTGAAACAATGCACAACAATATTCTAGATAGCTTACAATTGGGATCGTGACAAGCTGGGCTGCAGATTCACGAACCCTGGGTGGGCCTGCGTCGAACGGACGACCTCCTGGTGCACGGCGGCCAGGTGCCGAGTCGACGAGGCCTGCGGGCGTTGGGTGGCGTGCGTCGGCCAGTTGCTGGGTCGAGGCAGGGGCGGGACGGCCGCCGGTTGGGGGAAAGAGGGGAGCGGGTGTCGGAAGGAGTCCGTGCCGGCTGCGGGATCGGGGGGATGACGGCGTTCCGGCCGCGGATCGGGGCGAGTCGAGGATGACGACGGCGCTCCGGCCGCGGATCGGGGCGGGGCGAGGACGACGGCGACGCTCCGGCAGTGGATCGGGACGGGGCGAGGACGACGGCGTCGCTCCGGCCGCGGATCGGGACGGGGCGAGGAAGAGGCGGCGTTCCGGCCGCGGATTGGGGCGGGCGACGACGACGGCGGCACTCCGTCGGCCGGCGTTCTCCTTCTCTCCGCCTCGTCCTTGCAGGGTGCAGATCACGGGAGCGGGCGGGCGGGCGTGGGGTTCCCGGCGAGGGCGGGCGTGGGGGTTCTCGGCGAGGGAGAGGGAGCGGGAGCGGGCGTGGTAGCCGGGTATTTTTTTCACGCGAGGCGAGGTGAAACGCCGGGCCCACTTGTCGGCGCGCGCGGGCGATGCTTTTTTTCTTCCCTTCATCCGTTTTTCTTTCCTTTTATCGCGTTTTCTTTGCTTCTGTCGGCGTTTTTCTTTCCTTCTATCACGTTTTCTTTTTCTTTTCTTATGTCACAATTTCTTTTCTTCTGTCCATAGGTCGCACCACGAAAGTCTTATCTTTGTGCTTTTTAGTTGTAGGAGAAAAAGTATACATATTTTTATTTTTTATATAAAATAAACATTATTATATTTATTCTGAAATGTATTTTTTTAATAAATTAATTTGAAGCTATAAATGTGAATATGATTGACTATAAATCTAGTCAAATGTGAAGCACGTCAACTGACACAAATATTATAGTTGTATTTTTTTTGGCTAAATGGTAGTATAATTATTTTGACTCGTTTATTTTAAGTTTGACCATTCGTTTTATTAAAAATGTACACTTCTTTTGTCGTGACTTGCTTTATTAATAATTTTTTAAAAGAATGATTTAAATTTGACTATGTTTGTAAATTTTTTAACAAGAGAAGTGATCAAATTTAAGGTTAAAAAATCAAACAAATTATAATTTAGAACTAAGAGGGTATAATACACCATCGATCTGGCTTGGTTAGCTTATCTTCCCAAGCCTCCCAAGTCCCAACTGTTCCTAGTCCACGCTGGCAATGTGAGATCACAAGCAACATAAGAGGGATTTGCTAAATTTCAGGTGTCTGGATTTTAGTTTTCTTTCAAACGACAAATATTGCATATATTTTATATTAAAACTGTAGTTTTAGTTCGTTGCAATTTATGTAGACACAATTTGCAATTTTTTGTTTCAGAAATAAAAACATGTTAGACAAAACTACAAAACTGACCAAATCTTATATATGTGGCACAAAGACAATTTAACAATTATAATTACAAAAATTTAATATGTTACAGCACAAACATAAATAACAAAATACAAAATTAACAACTAACTTATACTAATTGGTGGTATATTAGTATTGCCTGAAATCATCTTAAATTTTAGGCACCTGAACTATAGAAAAATGGAAAAAATATCATGAAATTAGGAAAACAGAGAATGGTCATGACAAAATAGTTAAATTATTATATCCTGGATCTTTGACGTCATGTTTAGCTCCCTGGCCGTAGTAGGTCCCGTGGATTGAGTGAGAAGCCGATTTGCACGGAGAAAGAAGAAAAGGTCGTTTTTTGTTTCAAAAAGAAGAAGAAAAGTTAAGATCGTTTGGGCATGTACCGGGTCACGGGCATTGCTGTAGAACCGAGACCTGAGGAGCGCGATGTTGGGTGGCGGCGGTGACCGAGATTCCGAGTGGTGCTCAAATCCCTTGCAGGACAGAGGTTGCGAGGCGGCGGCGACGCATTTGAGACGAGGAAGGGAGCAAGCTGATCCACAGGCGCGCCGAGGACAAGCCGCCGGCACCACGACGTGCGGCTCTCCCAGCGCCCCATCGATTTCCGTCGTCCCCACCCCTCTTCCCTGTTCCCTCGACGACGACACAACCACTACATCTTCTCCGCTGGGTCGACGTCTCCCTTCACTCGTTGACTCTTAAACCCTCCCCATCCATCCCCGTCAGTTCCACGAGCTTCGGAGCACCACACCTAGAAGCATCCCGTGCTTGCCGCCTTAGGTTCCTCCCCATGGCGCCGTCCGCCGCCTGCTCCATGGCCTCCGTCTCCCGGGCCCTCCGCCCGCGGCCGCGCGCCGCCGTCTGCTCGGCTGCTTCTATCCGTACGCGCCTCCCTCGCTGTTATTCCTATTTCGTTCCTTTGAGGTGGTTTCGTTGATTTGATGCGATTATGGATGTAGGGTGCGGATTGGGGATTGCCTGCTCGATGCCAAGTCACGGAATGGGGAACAAGAAACTCGAGCTGGGATTGGACGTTGCGTCTGCACCAGCTGCTGCTATTACCCCGGTTCTCAGGTATGCTCGTGTTTTAACCAGCCCTCTGGAATTGCTCTTGTGTAACGAGATCTCTGTTTAGCCTTTTAGGGTATGGATTGGCCAAATGTGAGGACCAGAGTTTGATTTTGTCAATGTGGCTTTAGAGTGTTTTCTATAGTCAGTTTTGTGCTAGTCTGAAGCAGGCTCCTAGACACATGTGTCTTAGTTTACAGAGAATTCTGTGAGCTTCAGAAGTTCTGAAGCTGCACCAGTAGCAGTTAGGTGCTGCTGCTGAATGTAGCTTTGGTTTCACTGCCTCACTAGGTTCTCAGGACCACACTGCATTTTTCCAGTGAAACCTATTTTCTTTAGAAAACTGACAGTAAGCGCAAAGGTATTTATTTGGTTCCTTTGATGACTTCGGCTTACTAATTTGATCTGGTTCTGCTGTTTTTTGGATATAAAGTACATTATATATAGTGGTTTGCTGAAACTTTCTCAAATTTTCTCTGAACATTATCTTTCTTGTAAATTGCCCTGCTGGTCAAAAGTTACTGCTCTGCCACTATAAGTTAGTCCAACAGACGAACTCATCAATGGAGTACCTTTTGTCTGCTGTCTGCTCTAGCTGATCGGATGGACTTCATTGTATGCTTCTGAACATAGTTGTGCCTTTCACTCCTGTGCTCTATTTTGTAAAACTCAAACTCTTAGCAAACGGCAAATCAGCATATTTGTTGCTTGTTAACTTTTGGGACTCCTTGACTAAATTTATGCACCTCAAGGTGGAAGATGATAAGCAAGTTTGTAGCAAACCTGTCACAGCTATCATGTTCTACCCTTTTGTCTTGTCAAAGTAATAATTTCCAATTCAATACCATAATTGTTAGAGTAAATAGGAATAGTACCATATTGTCTAGCCACAAGAGGTGTTAGTCCTATGTACCCTATATAATCAGCCCATGAGGCCCAATGCAATATATTCAATATTCCACCAATTATATTCTCCTTCATGGGCGACGGCGGCCCGACGACGAGTCTCGGGACGAGGCGATGACAGCCCGACGACGAGTTTGGGGACGAGGCGACGGCGGTCCGACGACGAGGGAAGATCCCGATCTGCTGCGTGACGACGATGATGGCAGCTGGATCAATAGGATCGGACGCCTAAACAAGGGCGCTGCCCCCGGCGGAGATCAATCCCTCCCCGGGGGCGCGGCGGCTAGGGTTAGGATCTAAACCTAGGCGAAAGATACCAACCCTAGCTGCCGCCGCCGCTTCCGCCGCGCGCCCCCGGGAGGGATCGGTCTCCGCCGGGGCAGCGCCCCTGTTTAGGCGCCCAATCCTATTGATCCGGCTGCCATCGTCGTCGTCACGCTGGCTCTCGATCCAAGTCTGCGCCCACTGCCGCAAGCTCGCGGACACCGCCACTGGTGTTACTGAAGGAAGATGCTTGTACGTTTGTTGACACGTCCAAGCTGCACCATCTACCTTCACCATCTAGTCGGCTCATAGTCAGTGGCGGAGCCAAAATTTCATCGCTGGGTATTCCGTGTTTATAAAAAAATTCAATACAAACACTAGTATAAAAAAAAACTCTACGTCGGCGGTGTACAATAATTTGTATAGGTTGTTTCGCTTATCCTGCGTCACTAGAAATCGAACGGTTCCGAACCACCACTAGAAATCGATTTTTATAGACAATTTTCTTAAGAAATCCACCTTTAGAAATACTTGATTTTTAAAGGTAATTGTATAAATTCTATTTTTCTTAAGAAACTGCCTATAAAAATATGATTTCTATATGCGGTTTCTTAAGAAATCCGCCGGTAGAAATACTCCCTGTTTTTTTAATTTTTCAAACGATCTCGGATGGGAAAACGACCAAAATGAAAATTGTAGATCTCGAAAAGTTATGAAACTTTGTAGTTGATAACTTTTTCATTTGAAATCATCTTGTCATCGAAAACTACGTTCGGATTTGTCAAATTTAAAATTCATTTTTTTTGTAAACGACATCGGATAGAAAAACTTCCTAAATAAAAGTTGTAGATCTTTAAAAGTTACGAAACTTTGTAGTTTACAACTTTTTCATTTGAATTCATTTAGTAGCTCAAACAATCAATTTACACTCGGTTTAGTATAATACGTGGGAAACTAAAACGGAATCTAGAGAGAAGTGACTTATGGGTGGAATGTTAGAAGAGAGTACACGCGAGGGTGAGATTGTAGGTTCAAAACCCTACGGATGGCGTAGCACATGATTTTACGTGGAAAAATGCACGACTTGCGGGCGGCTCACTAGTCCGTCTCTCCAAAATTATTTTTTCTATTTTAAAAACGTGAGCTTTTTTTTTTTAACTTTGGTGGACTGATAATTATTGGTTTCTATTGGGTTTTGGGCCAGATTTGCAACAACTAGCAACTCTACAAATTATACCGATATGTATACATATATGTATTTGTGTTTGTTTACAAAATCTTGGGTATTCCGTGGAATACAGGGGAATACCCCTAGCGCCGCCCATGCTCATAGTCCTGCTGAACATGCCAGCAAGAAGCTGCTAATTTTGTGCACTCGTGTGCCTCCATTGACGCCTCGGATCCACACCTCCTCCACGGCTTCGACCACGTCCACCTCGACCTCGTCTACTTCGGCACTAAGGGGCTATCATCTGCATGAGCTACTCCAGTCGAAGCATTCGCACCGGTGTTCCGACTGTGGGGGGATGTCTCTATTGTTCTCTAGTCTATTCGTTCGTGTTGCTACCGCTACGACTGCGGGGGGATGTTAGAGTAAATAGAAATAGTACCATATTGTCTAGCCACAAGAGGTGTTAGCCCTATGTACCCTATATAATCAGCCCATGAGGCCCAATGCAATATATCCAATATTCCACCAATTATATTCTCCTTCAATAATATTCTTGTTATTCTTTGATTTCCTTCCATCTGTTATGTGTTGTAACATATCCATTATTGAGTTTTTCATTCATCGGTCACTATAGTTATTTTTGTTTTTGATATCATGATAACACCAAATACATCCTTATATCTTTTGGCTAAAAAATAACCTTTTGCAATTTTTAATTCTGTCTCTTGCTTTACTTAAACTTGTTGGCGATGACACCTCACACCTCAAAGACTGTAAACTTGCTGAAATAATTCTTCGCTATGTGAACTAGCTAAATTCTCTCGTTATTTTGCATCCTCAACTATGTTATTGATAATTGTTGCTATGCATTACTAAAGTGTTATTTGTACAATTTCTTATCTCAGGAGCCGACAAATTTTGTGCAAGGCTGAAGCTAAGGTATCTAGTAATCTTCCGGATAGCTTGCCTGCTGGAGTAAGCCAGTATGAAAAAATTGTTGAGCTGCTCACCACTCTTTTCCCTGTCTGGGTATGTAGTACAAGAGCATCTGATTTTTATTTTTTTTTGCCTACTAGTGTGCATTTCTGCATGGTGGATATAACACAAGTTTTTGTAAATCTACTTACCCGAGATCACCTATGGCAGGTTATACTAGGTACTATCATTGGTATCTACAAACCATCTATGGTAACAGTTCTAACACTTTCAATTGCCATTACTATCTGTGGAACCAACAGTTAACACCTTACCATTTTTTTTGGGGTTTCATTGGACAACCTGCAGGTTACCTGGTTGGAGACCGACCTTTTCACTATGGGCTTAGGATTTCTAATGCTGTCGATGGGACTAACGTTGACATTTGAAGATTTTAAGAGATGCCTGAGGAATCCATGGACAGTACGAATTAATAAGAAAATAGTGATATTGTCTTTTCTGTATCCAGCATCTAGTTAATCTATAAGTCATTATGTATGTTCTGCTGAATTGCTTCTTTGCAGGTTGGTGTGGGGTTTCTTGCGCAGTATTTGATCAAACCTATGCTTGGATTTTCTATCGCATTGGTAACTCTCCTATAGACACAAAAAATATGTATAATGGTTGTTTATATTTGAGTTGTTGTAAACTCTATGACTCTTCAATGATTGTAGGTTATTGAAAAAAATTTATGGTTAACGATATATTCTGTGCATTGTTTTTTGAATCATGATTGTGTCGTATTGTTAGTTAAATTGTGGTTATGGTATAAAGTTTGATCACTGAGTGTACAGTTGGCGAACTGAAGTAATTCACTCCTTATAATGTGTTTTATTTCCCTTCACTTACATCTGTCAACAATAAGTGTACAATGCTATGATCATGTTTACATCTAGGAGGAGAAAGGTATCTGGCAATACTATTTTTTCATTTTAATCAATCACAATTTTTTGTACCTTTGTTTTGAGATGCTTCTATGAGGGACTTTCTTTCTATGCTATACAAGCTTATTTGAGAATTTTACATAAACTTAGCAAAGATTAAATGAAAAAAATCGAAGAGACCTGCACCTGCTAAGAAACTTATGAGCCATCAGATTTGCCAGATTTGAAGTCCACCTGTTGTTTTTTTTTCTCTCGAATATGCAGGAGAGTTGTGTATCATTGTATTAAGAAGAACCTAGCTTCTTTACTTCTTCGTTTTTTTCCTTTAATCTTCTATATTGTCTTTGTAAGGTGGTCATACTGTCTCATTTGATTAGGGCATATTTTAATGTAACAATGTTAGCCCATGTCCTCCACCACTTACAGTAACATCTGTTTAGCTCTTCATTGTGTACATTTCACCAAAGTATCTCTACCGGACATTCCATTTTAATGCCTGCATTTATAAGCACATAATTTGGGCGCTTTATTTTGTAGGCCTTGAAGCTATCAGCTCCTCTTGCAACTGGTCTTATCTTGGTCTCATGTTGCCCTGGTGGACAAGCATCAAATGTTGCAACTTATATATCCAAGGGAAATGTTGCGCTTTCAGTTCTTATGACCACGTAAGCTTGATGTTTTGCTTGCAAAAGAAAGGAATTTATTTGGTACTTATGTTCTCTTTGACATCCATACACCTGCATCTTTCCTGAGCTTCTTTATACATTACTAAAGCTGTATGTACTTAGCATCCGTATACATGTATCTTTTTTAAAATATATATATACACTGCATATCTTTACGTTAAGAATAAATAATAATTTTAAGTGTTCACAACTGAGCCACCAGGGTTACTCGCACACATTTGCAATATTGACATCACACACACAGTTACTCGTACACATTTGCAATATTGGCACCACACACACAGTTACTCGTACACATTCTCTCAATGCTATGGGATTATATATATCCTGACACTGTTTCACTGTTGCACTTATCATTTTATTATTGTGCTATCTATTCCCAGTGCCATCTATTCACTGCAAAAGATTTATACTATCACAATCACAATATTGATTTGGACAGTGCATTCCTGTTGCCAGTTTCTGTCGCTAGCTTTATGTTGTTGAGTTCATCTTATGCCAGATCTCTCTGTAACATCAGTCCTGCGAATTAATGCCAGCAATGCTCTGCTGTTGTCTGAATCAAAATTTAGATTTAGTTGAGGATTCCATGGTGAAATTTTGGAGTGAAAAAAACTTCCGGAATTAACATAGGCAATGTCAAGTTTAACTAGCTTCTAGTCATGAATCACTTACGAGGTTTATACCCTCTGTAAATCTGTAGTATCATAGCAGAAGATGTTTGTGTAATCTTTTTCTGTAGAATTTGATTAGCAGGCCATTGACTGTTGCATGTAGTATTTCTGATTTCACCTTATTGTTCTGTTAGGCTACTTAGTTTTTTATTTAGAGATATTATTTCGAATATGCGTCCTTCATCCTACTTCTCTATTGCATTCTGACTTTCCCCCTGTGCATGTTATAGTTGTTCAACTGTTGGTGCTATAGTGATGACACCTCTCCTGACTAAACTCCTTGCTGGTCAACTAGTTCCTGTTGATGCAGCAGTAAGGACACTACAATCCTGTTCCAATTTGTTCCTTAATTATGTCTGCCAGAATTAAAAGGATATTTTTTGTACACAGGGGTTGGCCATCAGTACTTTCCAGGTTGTTTTGGTGCCGACTGTTGTTGGAGGTGCTTAAAAAGCTTAATGGGAGATTAATTTACTGACTTTTAGTGTCTTGGAAATATTTTATGAGAGCTGGTGTGACTATTTCTTTCGCTATGCAGTATTGGCCCATGAATATTTTCCTAAGTTTACTGAGCGCATTATCACTGTAACGCCCCTGATTGGTGTCCTCCTCACCACTTTGCTTTGTGCGAGCCCTGTAAGTATTATAAAGAACTTTCCTAAGTAAGATTCAAGCCTTTGTATAACTGTTTGTTAGTAATTCAAAATCATTGTTTATATATTTCATGAAAACCAAAATCCATTTCTGTTGAGTGAAAGAAAATGAAATAACCCATTCTAACCTAAACAAGCATGTGATGATTCTAAGCATGGTCAGGTGTCCTTATTTTTTCTTAAATAGTAATGCGTATAGGTATATCCTATCCCCTTATACTCCCTCCGTTCAAAATGTAAGTCATTTTAGTTTTGTCCTAAGTCAAACATGTCTAGCTTTGACCAAGTTGATAGAAAAATATATTAACATCTACAATATCAATAAATGTACTATCAAAATATATGTCATGTGGATGTTGTATATAATGAATCTTGTTGGATGTTGCAGATGTTTGTGCATTTTTCTATAAACTTGGTCAAAGCTAAAGAAGTTTTACTTAGGATAAAGCTAGAATGACTTACAATTTGGAGCAAATGGAGTATATTAGTAAATAGTTGCTCCTCACAATGATATTTTGAATAGTATGAATGGGATACTATTTCTTTCTCTAGTTTTGATTCAAAACTGAACTTTTGCAAGATTGGGCAAGTCGCAGAAGTGTTGAAAACTCAAGGTGGTCAACTTATTATCCCTGTCGCTCTGCTTCATGTTGCTGCATTTGCTATTGGGTACTGGTTATCGAGATTATCTACCTTTGGGGAATCAACCTCTAGGACCATCTCAATTGAATGTGGGATGCAGGTAAAGATATGTTGATATGCTCAGGTTCAATCTGCTCTCATCTAGGCATAGAAATTTGTGGCACCGTTACAAGCTAGATGTTTCTTATTCGTTGTTATTGGATAGTTATGGACAAGTAAAGAATCAATTTGATCAATGATTCGTATAAATTACTTGCTAGTATGGTTTGTTATGTATTATGTAGATTACTTAAACACCAATATTCATAACATTATTTTGCTGCTTAATCGCTCAAACTTGATATCTATCATTTGTTTGATGATGTGTAGACGACCTCTTGATGAATCTGTTTAGTTTTCACTATTGATATAAAATAAAGTTAGATTGATTTTTGCAATTCATACTCTGTTCTATTCAGTGAAGTTGTTCAGACACTGAACCTCGGTGATTGTACTAGCAGTTTGGTTCACAAAGCATCAAAACATCTTTAGCTGGATGACTACCCTTCAGTTACCCTTGCCTAGAGCAATGTGCATTTTCATACGTTTAGTGCTTACCAATCTCAGTTTCTTTTTTTTTTCTGGCAGAGTTCTGCTCTTGGATTTTTACTTGCTCAAAAGCATTTCACAAATCCACTCGTTGCTGTTCCTTCAGCTGTCAGCGTTGTGTGCATGGCTGTAAGTTTGCTAGTTCCCCTCTCTAATCCCTGCACTCTCATTTGCATTCACCACCAATTTTTTGTTTGATCAGCGTAAATAAAATATATTTATGTTTTTTTCTATGACAGCTTGGAGGGAGTGGTCTTGCAGTTTACTGGAGAAACAAAGGGCTTCCAGCGGATGACAAAGATGATTTCAAGGAGTAAAGAAACTCAAGACATGAGTTCCTAGCTATTAGAGTGCAGTTGCATCAGGAGGATATTCATGTTCCAATACCATTTAGCCTATGTTTGTTCTTTGTTGTGTACTATAGTATTTCATACTTCCTCGGTCCATAAATAAATCAATTCTTTGAGTTAAGTCAAACTTTTTTATGTTTGACCACATTTATCAAAAAAAGGTACAGATATTTGTGATATCAAATAAATATATTATGAAAATATAGTTCATGATCTATCTACTGAATACTAATTTGATGTTATAAGTCTTGGCGCTCTTCTCTATAAATTTGGTTAAAAACTGAATTACGCTGCTTCCGTGCAGAGCAGTCAAAAATAGTTGTGTGGACCCTCTGGTGGTCCTCTATTACGAATTTACGATGCAGGGCCGCAGGAGTGAGTAGTTTCTATTATCAAAGAAACTGATCTGTTTCCTCGATTACTCCCTTCTGCCTCAAAAAAAAAAAAATTGGTTCGCAAAAAAAAAAATGAGCTGTCTTAAGTCAAACTATGATGAAATGATTATATTGTTATATTATTAGCATGGCTTTTATTCTAAACTACTATCTGTGTTATAAATGAAAAGTAACTTTTAGAGCAGTCACAGCGTTGTAGGAAAACTTCTTTGAAGAAGAGAGTAGCCTCGATTCTGCACGGTGCCATATACCATGACCGGAATAAATATTCTAGCATCGCATCGAGGTCTCTGATTGCATCGATGCCACGAGGTAAAATTTGTTATTTGTGTGTCTCCGCTGTAGCACTCACGTACTACGTCTTGAAAGATTTCTGATCTTTAGTTTTTATTCTTATGGCGCACTTTGTCGATCGATGCCTGGCCGGATTGCCAACTTAAACTGTCAACGCACAGACGTGATTACTACTTTGTACTGGCTGGTATCAACATGATCACCTACTATTGACTACTAGTAGTATAGTACGCACTACAGTACTACTGGTTAACGTCAAAACCGTGGGTGTAGGTATAAAAACTCAAAACTGGTACGCGTACGTTTCCTCTGCAGCGCGTCAGCAGCACGGGTGCTGCGTGCAGCGTTGCATCATCTGCATGCCCTCCTGAAACGGACCCCAGCGCATACTCCTACTACTACTGCTCAAGCACACGCATGCATTGAATAGAAATATAGAATAGAGAGAGAGAGAGAGGGTGCCGCGCGCGGCGCAGCTGGCGGGTGGTGGTGACGCACATACCACCAGCCCATGACGAGGTTACCCGGCCCGCGGCAACCGCAGTACTGCACTACTGTACACAACGTGCATGGCTGAGGGTCATCGGCGGGTACTGTGCAAGATATGTATTGCAGCGCTGACTGTGACTGACAGGATCACGTCACTCTCTCTTATTAAGCGTAGTTTTAGGTTTTCATACCACAACTTTAACTAGATTTATATAAAATATGTATAACATTTATGTCTCTAAATAAATTTATTAAAAAATTAGATCAAAAAATCTATCTAATGATATCAATTATGTATCATAAATATTAATATTTTTTATATAAAATTAATTCAAATTATTTTTCGGAAGTGAGAAAGACAATTATTTAAGGGCGGAGGGAGTAGTAGGAGTACGTACACGTCGTAGCGCGCAGCCCGGCCGCTGCCCCGCCGGTACCACTCTGCCTAGCTACTGCCATATACTATCGGCGTCCGTCAATCATCCGGGCACACGCGACATCGGTAGTAGTAGCCTGCCCGGCCGGCTGGAGTCTGGAGATCGATGCACACACCACACGGCACACGCGACATTATGGCTCGATCGATCGCTTTTCCGTGCTTGCAGCTGCAGCATGGCTACGTAAGGCATCTTTATTCCGTCACTCTGATGAGCGAGGATACATCGGCGGATCCAGCTTATGATGGTGCCATCATAAGCTCCATCGATCGGAGGCCATGCCGTCGCCCCCTCGCTCTCGCTGCCCGTACTGCTACTCTGCTACAGTAACGTCAAATCGACACGTACTACTACTACTGTGAACCCTACCAAGGACCAGCTACTGGTGGCATTGTATAACGCGCGAGAAGAATATAATGGAAGATCGCCGTGTCATGTCCAGTCCACTGGAAACTTTAGGGCGACTTCAAACGTACGTAGTACTCCCTACTATATATATATTCCCTCTGTCAAAAAAAAAAATTCTCATTTTTTATTGAAATAAAATAATCTTAAATACAACAACTAAAATCTATATAAAAATACTAACATTTATTATACGGAATAAATTTTATTAGATAATTATAGAACATGTTATTATGGTACAATAATGTTGATAGTACATATTTTTCTGTGAATTTGATTAAACAAAATTTGACTTGTCCTAATTAAACCTAGAACTATATTTGTCAGGATGCATGGAGGGGTGTTACTAGAATATTTGTTCTCACAGAAAATTATGTTACTAAGAGCAATTCCAGTGGAGCCTGTAAACAGACTCATATTCTAAATCTAGGGACTTGGTCTAAAAAATCCACTCTAATGCACCTTCTATTTGGGTTTCCCATTTTATGAGGACTCTCAAAGTTTAGTTTCGGGTCCCCATGAATGAGGTCCTCCTATTCCTCTCCCTCCAAATTAAGAACTATGGCTGAAGTTGGACTTTGAATTTGATTATCAAATTTTGTAAGTCACCTTCCAAATAGAAATGTAGGGGTTTAATTTAGGGCATGTGGCTGGAATGCCCTTGTAACCACTAGGGTACATGCTCTTTCGCCCATGCAATTGATATTCAGCTTGACACCGCTGCTCCAATGTCGGGAGACCGAAAACCCCCGTAGCGGTCCCCAAGAGCACCCTAAAACCCCACTTGTACAGACGCAGAAGGCATCAAGGATTCTTCAAGATATGGGCCTTGACGCGCCGCGTTTTGCTCCTTCCGTTTTGCCCGTATATGATGCGCCGATCGAGCCCAATTGAATGGTGTGGAGTGGAGTGGAGTGGTGGCGGGGTGGGGGCGACGCTGGCTGGGCTGCCCGATCCCATCAAGACGACAGACCTTCCCGTCACGCATTCCTCGGTGGGAAAAGCTCGTGGGCGCATGCAGTCTGGTGTGGGGACACGCCCGAGCGAATATCCCGGATCCATATTCCTACGTGGCTACCACGTGCCCCCCGCGAGCGCGCACGCAGGTTGTCACGTCCGCTGGATCGCGCACCGGTAGTACCGGGCACGGGGCACCTCACCGGCCGGCCTGCCGCGCGCGTGACCTCACCCCACAGTCCCACACACACATGACACGCCCACGCCGCTAGCCGCGTGGCCCTGCATGCCGCACGCTGGCTGGCCTTGCATTGCATGCTGCTGCTGTGCCTGCGCGCGTGCAGTGGGCCAGCGCGCACAGGCCTGGCCTGGCCGGTGGAGATGACCTGAGGCTGACGTACGCCACGCCTTTTCCGCCCCCTGCGGCCTGCGGCGCTCGGATCCGGCAGTCGCGCTGGCCGCTGCATGCCGAGCTTTGCGTTGCGTGCGCCTGCCTGGCTAGCGGCTCCACTCCACTGGCCGTCGGTCCCGTCCCAGCGGACGGTGAATGATTGAGTTGATGATGACGTGGTACTACTCGTACTGTACTGTATTTTACATACAGTAGGGATCATTTTCTGCCGGCCCTTTATTACTAATCGTCCTTTTCCTTTGTCAGCGGCGATGCAGAAGCAGAACGCCCTACGGCCCTAGTACGTGTGAGTACTTTGCTTGGCAAGTCCCGCGAATACAGTTTCTTGAGTGATCAAATCGTCACCCTCCTTTCTTCCTTCATTTTCTTTCTGCCCGGACAAGTAATGACCACAAGGTTTTCATTCTCCTCCCTTCCATTCGTTCCATACACACACTCCTATTTTCGTCCCTATGTTCTGAATATAATAAGGTGCCTTAAAAAAATTAGAACTGTAGTTTGTAAAGTATATGACGCATATAAAGGGGTTTGCTATATTTCAGATGCCTGAACTATACTAGTTTATCAAGCAATAGTCATAACCATTAGTATTCTTTATTGATCAACTAAGTAACCCGTACTAGCAGGTTTTGTGCATATCATGGTAGATAGAATCGCCTGAACACTCAGGCAACTGAGAAGGAGGAAAAGTGGTATATAAATCTCCTATAACTAGGAAAGTTAATTTATATAGGTTTTTTTAAAATAATTTTAGGATAACTTTTATATTATTTGCATTGATACATTATATTTTAAGGTATAGAGAATAAGAAATTAATTAATGAAATAACATAACACATGTACCCCCTCCCCCCGCCCCCGGCTCATTTTTGTTCTCCTCGTGTGCTGGTTGGGCCAATGCAAGTGATGTCATCCACAAATTATATACTTGATGATATTACCATCGTGCATTCACTCCTTTTTTTCTTTGCCGTCAAACGAACTTAAGCACATCATATATAAGGTAGCCCTAAGCTAGAGTGGTGTAAAAAAGTACATTTTCATAATTAATCTATTTAGAGATATAAATGTTGATAATATTTTTACAAATCAAAAGTCAAACTTTCAAATTTAAACTCAAAATGACACTTTCGAAGACGCCGGTAGTAGCGTTTGTATGATGAAAAGTCAACTTCATCAGTCAAGCTTAGCTAGAATTTTGGATGATGTGGTTTGCCTTTTTTTTTTTTGGCACTGTGTTGCTTCTACTTTGTTTGTCTTTGACATAATCGATAGCCGAGGGAACTATTACGCCCGTCTGTAAAGTCATTGTCACCTAACTCCTGACGATATCAGTTAGCCCAGCCATATACAACAAACAAACAACTACTGTAGGGGTTTTCCGGTTAAATCGTATTCTCGTTCTATCCTTGAACAAATTAATTCATAGATTTTTTAAATCAATGTTTTAAAATATTTGTATGAATTTATAGACATGAGCACAAATATTTACGATATCGAATGAGCATACTAGGAAAATACTATGTATATTATGGTACATCTAATAATATAGTTTGGTATCGTAAATCTTATTGGCACCCGTTTTTTTGCTTAGAGCATCTCCAACAACTCCTTAAAATTGACTTGTCAAATCATGTTGTTTAGCAAGTTGCTAAAATATTTGGCAAGTGAAAAAAAAACACTCTCTTCAACAATTTGCTATTCCAACTGGCCAAACTTGAAAAAAGAAGGCCCACCGAGGAATACTCGCGGAAGAAAAAAAACTCGCGGGAAAAAAAGAAAAAACTCTCGGAAAAAAAGAAAAAGAAAAAAAACTCGTCAAAAAAAACTAGCGGGAAAAAGAAAAAAGGAAAAAAAAGTCACGGGAAAAATGAAAAAGGAAAAATCTTGCCGAAGAAAAAACTCACGGGAAAAAAGAAAAAAGAAAAAAATTCACGAGAAAAAAGAAAAAGTAAAAAACCGCGGAAGAAAAACACTCGCGGAAGAAAAATTGGGGAAAAAACTTGCGGAAGAAAAAAAAATCACGGCACAGAAGAAAAAATCACCGATAGCAACCTACACCGCGCGCGGATATATCCGCGTGCGACACCGCTGGATACAAATTTGGAATAAATAGCAAGTTGGTTTACCAAGTTGTTGGAGAGAGAATTTTGTGATTTTGCCAAAGTTATAAGAATAATAACCTATTTTAAGGAGTTGTTGAAGATGCTCTTATTTAATTAAATTCATACGATGGTCAAGCATAAAGACGTACATTTGACATATGTGAACTGTAGGAATTGATTTATTCAAGACAGAGAGAGTAATAGATAGTACCAACAAATGATCCGATTACTGTTACTACTGTCTTTTGACTGAACTAGACAGCGCATCTTAATGTAGTGACAAACGAGGGCAGCATCCTCTGGATAAGAATTGTAGATAAAAGCCTCGCCAAAAAAGAATCCGTAGGGGAGGCTAGGGCCAACGCCCACATGTATCTTTTTGTTGTTGTCATGGCCGGATAGACCACGTACAACACCTACGGCGGCGGCGTTGCTTCGCTCGATCGCGGTGGATTTTGTCCCCATAACCTGTGCCGGCTGCATGCCGTTACTATGTAGTAGTACGTACGGAGTTGTAGTCCGGCCTACATATGACAAAATAAAGTCCATCACTTGGAGACGGCCAAATTGCATATTTGGGGATTCCCCCTGTCACCAACGGCTGGACCACTGATGGATATATGCCTAAGTGCCGGGCTAGAAAGCACAAACTAGCTAGTGCTAAAAAGAGTATTATTCCATCGCAAGTTTGCCGATCAATCGAGAGCAGGAGACCAGTTAACTTCAGGTACGTTGGACGTTCGTTGTTCGCGAAAGCAACGTTAATTGCCACACGTCGTGTTAGTTATCAGGATGCCTGCCTATATAGAACATAATGTTTGCACGGTGTGCTGATGAGATACTGTAATAATACTAGCACATCGACGGTACCGGTCCGCCTGTGCATGCATCGTGCGTGATTAATCTGTCGGGCAGTCTGAGTTTCACCCTGATCACGTACTCCCTCCGTCCCATTGAAATGTCGTTTTGAAAAACATGTCTGTTTTCTAATGACACTTTTAATAAGATGAAGAGAGTACACCTCACATGTATGATATGCATGATGCAGTGTGTCGCCTACTATCCCTGTTGGATGATGCCTAGACCGATGGTTGTTCAACTGGTTCACAGCTCCTTTCAACCGGGAAACCGCTGCGGTCCTAGCTAGTAGTAATTCATCATATGCATGGTTTGGTCCATCCAGCCTCAAGCCTGGACGAGCCTCAAAAGTTGTGTGTGTATGCATGCTTCCTTCCTCCACGGCCTCAGAGTCACTATACAATCGGTTCGTAACCTATCTCTACAGGCGTTTTTCGCTTTCGCCTGGAGGAGGGGACTGTAAAAATGACGCATCTTCACATGCGGTTTTCTGTGAATCACCTATAGAAATGTATTTTCACAGACGGTTCCTTAAGCCAACCGCCTGTGAAAATGCGATTTCTACAGGCGGTTTCTTAAGCGAACCGCCTGTGAAGATTGATTTCTACATGCGGCTCTCAACCAAACCGCCGGTACAGAGAGCCGCTGGCTTTTTAATATTTGTGATTATGCTGCAATATATATGTAATACACTGAAACTATATAAACAATATTGGCTCGTGTGCATAACTAGAGAAATATATATACATTCTAATTATCTCATCTCATATACACTAAAGTTTCTGCTCATAGTCATAAAGTTAAACGTATATTGTGACAGAACCTTTTAAGAAAGGGTCCACTTGCCAGGATTACTAGTCCATCCGACTTAATCCCAAACAAATGATCCAATTCTTAATTAGTCCGTCAGGTGTCACCACTTTACAGCGGGTCATTCACCTCTTTCCGAACACGATCTCCTCGTTACAAACATTGCAGAAGTAATACAATAATTTAATTTACATCAAAGTAGCGAAAATTTGGAGTCATATTACAAACCATAAGTGTATACACAAAACAACCAAGATACTCTTGCCCAAGAGTCAAACAAAGACAACTAATCTTCATCATCCTCAACTGAAACAACGATCATGCAGCACGAAGCCACACACAGACCGGATTGGGACCCTCATCTGCAACAGGGGTTAACAAACCCTGAGTACTGGGTACTCAACAAGACTTATCCGACAAAAGAAAATATTTGATGGACAAAACATATGCAAGTCATAGGCAGTGGCGGACCTAGGATTTACCTCAGGGTATGCGACACTAAAAATTTTCTTATGCAATTCGATAAACCATTTATAATTCAATAAAACTATATTCTAATTCGGTAAAACAATATTCTAAAACTATATAAAATGTTCCAATGAATACAAAATACTTCAAAATATAGCTAAAGAAGAGACTTACAATATTACTTGTTGATACGTCGCTTTCTCAATGATATGAATGTCTCCATTATATCATCTTCATCAACTTGGAGGAAAATATCCCGCTCAATAAATATGAGTAGACAATCATCCAAAATAGTATCACCTAGTTTATTCCTTGATTTTGTTTTCACTATAACCAGTCCAGAAAATACCCTTTCAACACTCGTAGTTGCCACTGGTAAAAGCAATACTAATTTGAGAAGCAAGTACACCATATCATATACTTTGTGCCTATTTGTTTCAACAAGCTTAACTGAGAGGTCAACAATGTTGTCTAGCCCTTGGAAACATTCATCTCGTTTCATGTCATCAATATAATTGTCAAGTTGCAATTCTAGTTGTAGCAAATTGTTGCTGGAGAAGTCAGTACGATAAAATTCAGCCAATTTGCATACCTTTTGTGCATCAAATGAAGCAAAGGACTGAGAAGGACTAAAGGCTGACATACAAGAGAGTAGCTCCATATTGATCTCATCAAACTATCAAACTGATTATCAAGCTCTTGACTAATTTGATCAATGACACCAATGTACACTTCTCTTCTAAAATGGTCATCATTTATTTGGTTTCGGGCACGGGCATACCTTACTGATTTTCCATAAGGCACATAGGCATCATCCATAGCAGGAACTTCGACACCATGTGTAGTACAAAAAGAAGTGACCTTCTTAAGAAAGTTATCCCAACCATCAGACCTCAAGTGTTGCATTCTGCTCTTTGCCACATTAACAAGTGAGATTGCATTAAGAATATCTTGATCCCTTCTCTGCAAACACTCAGATAACTCATTTGTGTATCCAAGAATAACAAACATTAAGTGCACAAAGAAAACAAACTCAAAGTTTTCAAATGCTCCAAGCACAAAATGAATCTTTGTCCAATCCTCCTTATATGCAGTATCCGCACCAAGCTCAATGAGCACATCATGGATTGAGGAATACATAGTGATGATGTTGCATATAGTTTTGTAATGTGAGCCCCATCAAGTGTCACCAGGCCTAGACAAGCCCATCTCTTGATTTAATCCACTCCCTGATTCAAGCTCACCACACTCTAGTGATTTCTTAACATTCTCAAGCCTAGCATTTCGAAGCGTACCATGACGTTTGCAAGAAATCCCAACAATGTTCAATAAGATAGATACTTGATCAAAAAAGGTACTACAGTCAGTATTTCCCTTGGCAACAGCTACACGAACTAATTAGAGTTGATGTGCAAAACAATAAATATAATAAGCAGAAGGTGATTCTTGCTTGATTAATGTTTTCAACCCTTTAATATCTCCTTTCATATTGCTAGCCCCATCATAACCTTGGCCTCTAATCCGAGTCATACTCAATCCATGACTAACAAGTAAACCTTCAATTGCTTCCTTAAGTGATAAAGAGGTAGTATCATCTACATGAACAACTCCAATTAAGTGTTCACATGGTCGTCCAAGTTTATCAACGAAACGCAAGCAAAGAGCTAGTTGTTCTTTATGTGATATGTCACTAGACTCATCAGCTAAAATTGCAAAGGGCTCATCACCAAGTTCCTCAATTACTTTCTTTCTAGTTTGTATGGCACAACAATGAATAATTTGCTTTTGGATCTTTGGGCTAGTCAAAGTGCAATTACCTGGTGCATTGTTCAAGACATACTTGTTCACTTCATCACTATTTCCTGCAAGAAACTTCAAAAGTTCAATGAAGTTGCCTCTATTGCTAGACTCTTCACTTTCATCATGTCCACGGAATGCCAATCCTTGACACAAAAGAAACTTGATACATCTAAGTGAATATGTCAATCTTTTCTTGTAAAGACGAAGATCCTCATCAGTCCACCTATCAATGTGATAATCAATTGCTACCTTTGGATTTATAAAACCAAAATACCTCTCCTGAGCTGCATTGTGTGCCTTAGAACCACCATGTTTGATGAGTGAGCTGTTTCCTATATTCCAATTATTCCATCCATCAACAACAAATGCATTTGACCCACTGCCCTTCCTGAACAAGTAGCATATAAAGCAAAATGCAGAATCCTTCTTGATACTATATTCAAGCCACACATAACTATACAACCATTGCAAACTGAATCGACGAGGTGCATCTCCAATGTATCGGTATGGAAAATCATGTATATAAGGTTTGCAAGGACCTTTAGTAATATATGCTCTACGGATTGCATCTTGATCATTAACAGGATAATGTTCTATGGGCAGTCTTTCACCTGGATCATATGGAAGCTAATTGATGTCATAAACTGCTGGCGGTGGCGATGGCGGTGGCGGTGGTGGCGGCTGTGACGGGGGCAAGGTCATAGGATCTTCAACCACCACTCTATCTTGCTCTGGATTATGCTCTTCAACCAAAGCTGGGGCAATGTTTGAAGTTGCAGCTGCTGCCCTCTTTGCTGCGTGTTTCTCAAAAAGAGACGCAATTCCACTTCTCTTCATAATTGAAAATTTCTGGAAAATAAATTAGGCAACATATGAGTACGGCAACTAGCAAAACTTACATGCGATGATGGAATCATGTTACTGTTTCAAAAACTCACACACTACGTTCTTGGCTTCTTCGATGGATTGATACTAAATTACTAATTAAGTAATTAGGTATGGTTCAACGAATTGACGAACGTGAACTCTGAAATAATAAAAATTAAGAAATCACTCGTAAGTAAATAAATCAATACACTGTTGACTGCTGATACGAGATTAGCAGATTACAAGAACAAATCATCAATACGACAATACCGCGCTAGACGCTAGTTCGATCGCTGCGACAGACCTGCCGTCGTCGGCCGTCAGCATCCTGCCTGTGCGACGTGCAGTTCCTGGCGACGTGCCGGCAGCCGGCGTGCGTAGTCGACTTTTCGTGTCTCGCGATCTCTCGATCTCCGCGAGCAGTTACGGACTTAGGCGGCGGCGCAATAACTGGCACGCGTGCGTGCGGAATCGTAGAAGCCGAGCAGGCGGAGACCAGCAGATTAGATGTCGTGTACGTGATTTGCTTGCCTTTCTTTTTTTCACAAAAAAATTCTGTTTTGTTTCTATGATAGCTGGAGCCCAGGGTACGCAGTGGCCCACCCTGCATACCCTGTGGGTCCGCCACTGGTCATAGGATTCAAGGGGTGGTTTGCAAGAATAAAATTTTTTGCATAAAAGAGCATTTATAAAGACAATTGAAAATCATTTAATTCGTTTATAAAATTACTCAAGTACCGATCTAGATTTATGATCGAGAGAGGGTAATAAACCATCCATGAAAGGAACCAACAAGTATCCAATTTAAGTTTCATTAACTACGTTGAAAAAGAAAGAGTCGAGTCTCCATATCCGAGGAGCATGACGATTCGAATCGATTAAACCAAGCTGGGGACTTCCCTATCACACGACATATACAACACTAAAGCACGCATATGACTACTTTTCCCTGGATCCTCCATCTGAGAACGGGGCCCGCCACCCGAGAGCACAGTACACCTCCATCCAGTTCGCTAATTTGGAGGGTACACACTACTCTCGCCATCTCTCCACTCCCAGTGCGGGTTAACCGTCCTTTAGACTGGATTAGCCAGAGTCCAGCTTCCCCAAAGATATATGATAAGTACTCCAAAGTCTCGCTCAATGTCAAGATCAACGGACGGTTCCTAATGACACAGGCGGAGAAAACCCGCTCACCAGACACCGCTGGTGGCTCCCAAACACCGTGTCCGCCCGGTCCCCAAATATTACTTCCAACAACATTTCTTTCTCAAAAGATCATAACCATTTTCCAAAGCAATACACTATGTGTAAGTGACCGGAAATCACCTACTAGAAAACTCTAAGCATACTAAGCATTTTAACAAAAGTTTGCATCTTTAAACAGTGTCAAGGTAGAAGGTACAATTGATACAAGGATAAGGCTATGCATCAAGTAGAAATTTAAATAAAGTAAGACGATGCAATAATAACCATAAGTGTATTTAAAACAATCCTTTAAATATTAGGGAGGGTTTGAATGCACCGGGGCTTGCCTTGGTTGGAGGGATAAACGAACTCGGGTTCTGATTCACTAACAAAAAACCCCCTTCACCAGGGTGGTTATCCAACCCAACCAACGAGATATCTACACGATAAATGATATGCTTAGATGATGCTTGAAATAATAGTCATGATGATTTGCAACACACAAATAGGTACTTAAGGGATGAACAAAACAGATTATAACCTTGAGTACAACTTTCCTTCATGAAACTAATATAAATTAGAACATAAAGCAATTTACTTATAACATGATTAAACTAATTATCAACTTTAATAATTATGTCCAAAAGCACTGAGCAAACAACACATTAAAATACATGTCCATACTGTAGTTGTCACTGGACAATGACCATTTGTATCAATCAACACAAAATCACTCAAAACCTAAAGTCATTAGGGTTTCTAATTTTTTTATAATTAATTAAACAAATAGCCATGTATAACAGTTTATCCAAAAATTCCCTAACTTTTTATAAATCAAGGTATAAGTGTATAAAGGTTACACAAAATTCTCAGAAGTTTTGGAGCAACACACAGAGCATGAAAAATCATGGAAAAGCCCTTTCTTAATTACTTTGAGCATTTTTACAAGATTAAAAAATGTACTGAACATGGATAGGTTATATTTTTCTTAAATACTACACATTACAGAGAGCATACACAAATTTTTACATAATTTAAATATGCACACAAAAAATATACAAAAAATAACAAAACATAGAACTATTTAAAACAGGAAAAAAGAAAAACCCTTTACTGCTCTCACTGACAGCTGGGTCCCATGTCAGTGACCCAGAAACAGAGTAGCTGCGCCGACGACCAAAGAACACGGCGGCGCGTCTCCGTCGACGACCAAACGGTTCAACCAACACGTGCGTTGGACTCTACACGTCGCCCCGAACCCATCGAGGTATGATAGAGCCCTCTATATCCCTCAGAACACTGTCGCCGGCGGCATCCGCGCGGCACGAGCTCGGTTGCTCATGCGCCGGCGAGTACAGGCCGCAATCGGCTCAACCAAGCATCCCAGCAGAACCAGCGCCCCCCAAACAACGCGGACCGCAAGAAAAACGCAACAAAACAACGGTGAAAAGACCTCGCCGACGACCATGGCGGACGGCGGAGATCTGCTCGTCACGCGCCGACCAAACCACGCGTGTGCTTGCACAAATAACACCACAACTACACTCGCGACGGCTAGACGAAGCTAGCGCAAAACTCGAACTCGAAAAAAAATCAACTACAACGCTCCACCGACGAGCGCACCGTCGCAACGGCCATGAACCGCGGCGGCACGTCGTGGTCAGAGCTCAACGGCTCGATTCAAGGACAACCGAGTGTGCAGATAGTTCGAGGTGCTTACCCCGGTCACGAAGCTCGTGCAAACTTGGCTGGAGATGAAGCAGAAGGTGCTGGCCGCGAAGACCGTGCCGGCAGAAACGGCGAACCGGTGGCAACGTCGGCGTTCCCGGGGCTGTAGTTCACCAAAGAAGAAACGGAGAGGCCGACAAGGATCAGTGATGAACCAAGAACAAGAAACAAGAGATCAAAGAGCAATGTGGCTCCTGGATAGCCGGGTTGACCACGAACCTGAGCGGCGGCGCGTTCGCCGGAGACGGGGAAGACGGAGTCGCGCCAGACAAACGAATGCGCGACGGCTTCATCCAGCTCACGCGGAAGGTGTGTGAGGTCAGTGCGAAGACATTGGTTGAGGTTGGGTGGATTGGCAGTGGTTGGAGTGCTCGCGCAAGCTCGGTGACCTGAGTTAGTGGCTCACTCAACTTGATGTCTCGTCGGGGCCAAAGGATGAAATTCTTGATAGCTTGTCCAAGTTTCTCAATACCCTCAGGACCAGGGATATCTAGCATGTCGTTCTCGTATCCTTGGACCACCGTCGACACTTCTACCCTGCAGTAGTCTACTGGGATGTCGCTACCATGAAATTTGCACCCTGGAATCGCATAGCCTGTTCCTACTTCCCTTGAACGAATATTGTTAATACCATA
This sequence comes from Microstegium vimineum, assembly GCA_022036555.1. Taxonomy (NCBI): domain Eukaryota; kingdom Viridiplantae; phylum Streptophyta; class Magnoliopsida; order Poales; family Poaceae; genus Microstegium; species Microstegium vimineum. The sequence continues at coordinate 31,702,177 of CM039138.1, forward strand.
TCTTATGAGTAGGGAGCAAGGTTTGGGCCCATCAATCAAGTCAACTGGATACTGACTCTTATCTGCCGTAGATGCGACACTGCTTGGGACGATGACTGAGCTATGTGTGACCAACGGCTGTGTTGGTATGACTTCTAGCTGCATCTATGGAGGTTGAGTGGCCATCTGTTGAACAGACATCGCGCTCGCCAATTGTTGCATCAATTCTGGACGAGGATTGGATAGCATTTTAGACATAATGTCTTTGAAATCTTTTTAGCCTCTTCCTTAAAATAATCCTTCATTGCTTCCTTGTATCGATCGCGCTTCTTGTAAATACCCCCCCCCCCCCCCATTTCTCACTGAATCCTTCTTTCCATCCTTCTTTAGATGAGATGCCAAGAATCTAGCCAGCTACGATTCGTCCTTGTCCATCATTGCGCACCCAGGGCAATGAATTCTATGGGATTCTTCGCTCAACATTCCTTATCTTCACTGGATGGTCGTCCGTGAAGAGGGACATTTCACTGAACTCGTTAAAATCTTCAAGATCAGATACACCATCAAGTCCTATGACTTGTTGCTTTCCAGGAAAAACTACATGCTTCAGCTTGTCGTTACTTTTCTTCTCCGTCTTAGAAAGGATTTGTTCAGCATAAAAGACCTGTGCAACACGGTTAGCATGGATACACAGGTCATCTTTATAACCTACCTTGCTTAGATCAAGAACTTTGACCCCGTAGTTATCCACTGTGACATGTTTGTCTTCAACCCACTGACATCGAAACACAGGGATCTGAAATGTGCCATAGTCTAGTTCCTATATATCCACAATGAAGCCAAAGTATGTAGTAATCTCACCAGTTTCATTGTCTATGGCCTCGCATCGAACACCACTATTTTGTGCCATACTCTTTTTGTCCTTTGAATTGGTACAAAACGTGAAACCACTAATGTCATATGTTTGCCATGACGTGACCTGGCATGATGGTCCAGATGCCAACACCTTAATGGTTTGTTCCTTAATTGTGTCTCCATGTGGAATGTTCTGCTCCTTTAGCCATGTGGTGAACCAAAGCTTGTGTTCCTTTATCACCCAATCGTCCGTTTGTCCATGATTCTGTTTGCGAAGCTCATTCATGTGTTTCTCGATTAGAGGCTCCATTATCGCTAGCTGATGTAGGATGATATGATGTGCTTCAAGGACTGTATTGTAATCTGATGGTCTGAATGATTTCCGCCCCGTCCTCCCTCTTCCTTGCAGCCTACCCTCATGTCTTGACGGAGGAAAACCTATTGCAACCTGATCTTTTAGTATATTATTGCAGAATGGACCTCCAGACTCAATAGCTTATTCGGTACAGTACCCCTCTACCATGGACGCCTCAGGACGAGCACGGGTTGATACATATCCATTTAGTATTGCCATGAAGCGCTCGTATGTCCACATTTCATGCAAGTACATAGGACCCAATGCCTATATTTGTGGTACCAAGTGCACCACAAGGTGCACCATCATATCAAAGAATGACGGGGGAAAACACATCTCAAACTGTGAAATAGTCTCCACTATGAATTCCTGAAGAGATGCCAACTCATCACGATGAATTACCTTTTGTGAGATCTTGTTAAAAAAGTAGCACAAGCGTGTGATTGTCATCTTTAAGAGCACAGGATTTATAGCCCTGATGGCAATGGGGAGGAAAGTAGTCAGCATGACATGACAATCATGTGAGTTGTAGTTGGTCAGTGTAAGGTCTTTCATTGACACAATACTCCGTATGCTAGAACCGAATCCAGATGGAACCTTCAAATTCTTGAACCACACACACATCACATGTTTCTCATCCATGTTGAGGTTGTAGCTTCCTGCCGGAAGATGGTACTTCCCATTTTCTTGAAGAACAGGGTGAAGTTCTTTTTTAATGCCTAACTGTACCATGCCTTACGTGAATTGAGTCCTTCCTTTGTTTTGCTCTTTATGTCTAGCAATGTGTTAATTAGGCTTTCAAACACATTCTTCTGGACATGCATACCGTCAATCGCGTGACGTACATCCAATTCTTTCCAGTATGATAAATACTTGAAGAAAATAGACATCTTCTTGAATGTAGCCCCTGGAGTTGGTTTGACATCCTTTCTTGGTCTCCCATCTTTTGTCTTCTTCCCAAAAACAAATTTTATGTTGCTAACTATTTGGAAGACTGTGTGACCTTTACTGTTACCTAAGGGAGCTGAAGAATGTACTTCATTGTTATTGTCGAAGTACCTATCCATCTTTCACAGGTGATACCTATGTCCTCTCGATAAGAAGCGTTTGTGTCTCATGTACACTAGCTTTTTAGATGCATCAAGGGACACGTAAGAAGTTTCATCTATGCATTGTACGCAACCAACTTTTCCTTTGAACTGTCCTGATAAAGTGAAGAGAGCAGGGTAATCATTGACCGTCACAAAAATAATTGCTCTCAGAGTGAATGATTCTTTTCGGTACTCGTCCAACATTCGAACACCCTCTTCCCACAATAGTTTCATTTCCTCCATTAAGGGCTCCAGAAATACATCCATGTCAACTCCGGGTTGTGTAGGTCCAGAAATTAGAATGATCAACATAATATACTTTCGCTTCTGCATCAACCATGGAGGAAGGTTGTAGATGGTGAGCATCACTAGCCATGTGTTGTGCGTGCTGCTTCTCTCACCAAATTGGTTCATTCCATCATTACTCAATGCGAACCTAACATTCCTTGTTTCCTTAGCACAGTCTACGTGGTTGTCATTGAAATCTTGCCACTGCTTCCCATCTGCTGGATATCGAAGCTTTCCATCATTTTTTTGCTCATCGGCATGCCAGGTCATAAGTTTTGCATCCTCAGGGTTAGCGAACAAACACCTTAATCGATCAACCACAGGGAAGTACCACATCACCAAAGCAGGAATCTTTTTTTGCGCATAAAAGTCTATTTCTTCTTTTTCTTTGTTGGAGGGTTTGGAGCTCTGTTGGGCTGTCTTTTGTTGGCTCTTCTTTCGCTTCTTTCCAGTACACATGGATGCAACACACTCTTCCTATCGATAGTCTTTATTAGTCTTGTACCTACTTGCATCACACTGTGGACATCTCTTTAAGTCTTTATCATTACCTCAAAATAGGATACAATGATTTCTACACGCGTGGATCTTCTCGACACCCATGGTGAGCAGACTGATTAGCTTCTTTTGCATAGTATGTGTTAGCAGGAAGTTTGTTATCTTTTGGAAGCATGTCTGCGATAAGACTCAAGAATGCATCGAAGCCAGCATCAGACATACCAAATCTTGATTTTAACAACAATAATTTCAGCACAGACCCCAACGTTGTGAACTCTTGGGTACAACCCTTAGACTCATCATACAAAGGCTCTTCTGCTGCCTTCATTAGGGTCTCCATTCCTCTCATAAAGAACAATGATGGATCCATATGACGATGCAATGTTGCATTTAAGAATTCTGCATCTTCCTCTTCTGTAACATTTGGTACAACATAAGTTCTAATGCCTTCATTTCCTCCAGAAACACCATGATCGGTAACATTAGGCACACCATGTTCACTATGACCAAAAGAATTCTGCATCTACGAACTGATTACCATCATGAAGAATGTCTAGATCATCAGCAATGTTCGTAGGGTTTCCAGTTGTATAAGGCGCAGAGCTACCCTCTCCATGCTTTGTCCAAATCAAGTAATCCTCCATAAATCCCCGGCATATCAGATGACAAATGGTTGGTTCTGTGTCATCAAATACAACAACATTCTTACAGTCTATGCTTGGACAATATATGTGCTTCCTCTTTGATCTCTAAGCATGGTTCTTAGCAGCGTCAATAAACTTATGGACCTCTGGTATGTATGTTGGATGTAGTCTTGATAAGTTATACATCCAGAAAGACCTTTCCATCACTAACTGTAAAAAACGCAATGAGAGAAGAAGTATTTCTTATATGTTGATGTGGTGAAGTCCAACCTAGAAAATGCCCACGATGAATAGTTGTAAACGTAACATAATTAAAAAACTAAGATAAGCAACCTAGCTAATTATACAACAACCTTATTTTAAAGAATAAAAAGGAAAAACCTAGATATATATTATTGTATTCAACACATGGTGACCCCTAGATCCAAAAAGTGTGTGGCTCCAATTGAGAAGGAATGATTACAAATACATAAAAAAACTACATGAATACAAATAGGTAAAAAAGACATAAACTAACCTTTCTTAGCAACCTCTCATTCTTCAAAGAAATAAAGATGAAAACCTCTCCCCTTGTATTTGGTGAAATCTGGACCTCCAATAATAGATGCCCACGATGAATAGTTATAAACATAACATAATTAAAAAACTAAGATAAGCAACCTAATTATACATCAACCTCATTTTAAGGAATAAAAAGGAAAAACCTGGATAGGAACCTAATTACACATGTTGAAACCCTAGATCCAAAAAGTGTGTGACTCCAATTTAGAAAGAATGATTACAAATAAGTAAAAAAATCCACAAACTAACCTTTCTTAACAACCTCCTTGAAAGAAATGAAGATCAAAACCTCCCCCTTCTATTTGGTGAAAAACCGGACCTCCAAATCGCCACAAATGGCTACTGTGCATGAAGTGTGTGGCTCCAATTTAGAAAGAATGATTACAAATGCGTAAAAAACTTAACATAATTAAAAAAACTAACAAAACTATCTAATAATAAGTAACTAATCATGAGAAGATAGGAAAAACATTATCTAACCATCATATATAAGCAACCTCATTTTAAGGAATAAAAATAATAACCTAATTAACATAGATAAATAACTCACTAAATTCTCTATAGTCATATAATTAAAAAAACTAACAATGCATATACTAATAATTATTTAATCATGAGAATAGAGGAGAGAGAATAGAGGGGAGAGAGGAGAGAGAGGAGAGAAACCCTAACTAGATCCAAAAAGTGTGTGGCTCAAATTGAGAATGAATGATTGAAACTACGTAAAAAAATATATAAACTAACCTTTCCTACCAACCTCCTTCGAAGAAATGAAGATCAAAACCTCCTCCTTCTATTTGGTGAAAAATTGGACCTCTAAATCGCCACAAATGGCTACTATTCGATGAACCGTCGGTCTGTCGGGAGGAGGAAGAAGGGGAGGAGAGGAAGCCACTTATGATAGTTTTTTCACAGGCGGTTGGTGTAAGGAACCGCCTGTGAAAACATGTAACCACAGGCGGTTCACTTAATCCAACCGTCTGTGAAAATGCCCCATTTCACAGGCGGTTTAGTTACGTGAACCGCCTGTGAAAACATATTTACACAAGTGGTTCACTTAACCAAACCGTCTGTGAAAATGTAGCCTTTTCACAGACGATTGGATTAAGTGAATCGCCTGTGGATATATGTTTTCACATGCAGTTCACGAGTCTAGCCCGTCGTTTCATTTCCGCAGACGTTTGCTAATCAAAACCGTTTGGAAAAAAAAATTCTCCCATCGTTGCCGTAGTGATTTTTTCTACTAGTGTGAGGTGCTGCCGTTGGTTGGGTTTTGGGTCTTTCTTTCGTGGTTCCATTTGCGGCAATTAGCGCCATTCCAGGACCGGGCTACGGGCCTACCGTGCGTGCCTCGAGAGTACCAGCGTCACTGCTGCTGCTCTACGTGTCAGCCTACGAATTCAAGAGCCTTCACCTATGTCCTTTGACTCATCGCTCATATCGGGCGCTGCATCACTCAAACTTTGGGCAAGAATAATAAGAGAAAAGTTAACGGTGGTTCCCACTTCTGAAAAAATGACTTTGACCAATTTCATATAAAAATATTAATACATTTGGCAATATTAAAAATATTAATACATATGCCTAACAAATTTATTTGAAGATATAAATATTGTGCATATTTTCTATAAAATATAATTAAAACTTATAGCATAGAAAGAAAAAAAACAATAGTTATTTAAGAACATAGTGGGTATAGTCTTTATTATCTCTGTGTACTCTTAAATCATCCTTAATAGGAGTTATATGTCTCAGTTTTTAAAGCAGTTATTTTTTGAAAATAGTGCAGGAGAGGTTTCATCCTCATGAAACTCTCTCCCATAAAACTCTTATCATTTCAAATATAATGACACATCAGTATATTTAATACTCATAAAACTTTGATGAAACTTCATTAATACTGACCTTTACAACCCATTTATCAAGTAGCATACGATAGATAAAAACTACCATATGGCATAGTACCAGATTTAGTAGAACAATGTGCACGATTTTCACATAACAACGGAAAGTACCCGTCTTGCGAGATGGAACAAATATTAAGAATGTTGCTCTACTTAGCAACTGGTTGTTGAAGGTACTAATGGTAGATGGAACATGGACACAAATTCTGCGCAATAAATACCATGGATCTTAGCCACTTCAATTGGCCCATTGGAAAAAAAAACGTGGACTCATATTTTTAGGCCAGTCTCATGAAGATTAGGGCAATGCAGACTCTATCATAGAGTCTAAACCTATTTATTACCTCGAATATTATAGATTTGGAGTCTAAATAAGACTTGGAGTCATGTTTTTTCACACTCTCTCTTCAATAAGTATACTGCCACATCAGCAAAATATCATAAATAAATGGTAATAAATAGTCTTGGACTCTATGATAGAGTCTTGCATTGTGAGTGCCTTTAAAGAAGATTTTCTTTAATTTTGATCCTTCATAATAAAAGATGGCTCATAAATAAGATTTTAGGAGGAATGTTGGTTTGACATTATGACACTACATGAACAATATCCTTGTCTGTACAACATAGTTATAGTAGATGCTTTAAGCTCCTCACCTCTTAATTTTCCTAGGCATAGGGATTTAATATGCACTACTACAATATTTTTTATAGAGGGGGCAAAGCAACCATCTCCATTCAAATGTCGTTGTTAATGTGCACACCTATGGAGGCACTTTGTCCGCCTCGGTTAATCAATTAAAAAAATTGTTGACGAGCCCACCAAGCCCATCCATGTGCCATCACCGTCACTGCTCACCGGTGCTTGCATCCTCGCCGGACCACGTGCACCACCGGGATCCGCCCGCCTGCCACCACATCTGCCGCACACTGCAAGCACCGCCGAGATTAATCCTCTAGTCGTCGCACCTGCAAGCAAGGGAAGGAAGGGAAGGAGCATCAACGAATCTGCAAGCAAGGGTTGTCGAGAGGGGAGGAGTGGGGCACTGCCCAGAGGGAACTAGAGTGTTATACTCGTGAGGTCACCCTACGCAACTGTGAGAGGTGAGGGACAGGAGAGGAGAGTGAGTGAGGTCATGGAGAGTAGAGATGCGTGAGAGAGTGGTACATGCGGTCGCGAATGCGCGGACAGGGAGAATGAGTGAAACCCTAATTCACCGTATATATACTCAAAGTGTGTTGTTAGTCCAATTTGGTCTTTTCTCATCACTAGAGGGTTCGAACATGATTAACCTAGATAGGCCTCATAAAGACCCACCTCCGAAAATGCATCCATTTTTAGAGGCAGACTACTTCAAAGGCTCACATCCAAAAATGACATCCATTTTCGAAGGTAGACTCCTTAAAAGGCCCACCTTCATAAATCGATTCACGGAGGCAAGTGTTTTCTGGCCGCCTTTGTAAATAAAATAACCACATCAGTAAATCGATTTTGTGAGGCAGATATTTTTTGGTGCCCCGGCAAATAAGACAATCGCCTTCGTTAGTCCGTCACACATTTTACGAGGCATTTGGTTCGTTGAACGCCTCGGTTAATTAAACGGTGTCACCTCACAAAATTATTTATGTAGTAGTGATGACCTAATTTAGCACCATGGAATAATTTGTTACCACACATTGCTAATAACTTTGCCACAAGAACAAGATATGCTTTGTTTGAATCTACGTCTAAATAGACAGTTCTTATTAAAATCCCTCTATATGGAGCTAAACCAACTAGATGTCCCCAATATTAATAAGGGAATGTGGAAAGCCCCCTTTAAAAGATAAGATCTTTCTTTGGTACTTAAGGAGGGGATTGGTACTGATGAAACATAATCTAGCTAAGTGCAAATGGTAAGGCAGAGAGGATTGTTGTTTTTGTCATAATAGTGTGAGGTAGTTAAGCATATTTTTTTATTGTTGATTTGCTCGTGCAATTTGGGTTTGTTGTGCATGTAGCTATTGGCATTTCTAAACCTTGTATTGTAGCCAACATGTTTGGGAGTCGATTGTGGCATTTAAATAAGTCCTTCAAGTCATTAGTCTTGTTGGGAGTGGGTAACATTTGTTGGTCGCTTTGGTTATATAGGAATGATATAATTTGTGAACAAAAAGATGTTTCTTCTTCCTTACTCCATCCATCCCTAAATAGATGTCATTCTTTCTTCCCGAAAAGTCAACGTTTTTAAAATAACGGCAATTATATATTAAAATATATAAATAATTATGCTAAGTAACTAGTATCATCGGAAAGATCTTTAAGTCTAGTTTTTAACAAATTTATTTGAAGATATAAATGTTGCATGTATTTTCTAAAAATTTAGTCAAAGTTGAGAAAGTTTGACCTGCACGCATCCCATAACGTCTTCCTTTTTGGAACGGAGGGAGTACATCTTATCTTCTCAACTATCCATTGGCATCACACTTGAGCTATATTAAATACGTTGGCTTCCTAAGATTTAGATATATGGGGTGCTTTTCCTAGGCACACGGGTAGTGATCTAGTCCATGGATTGATTAATAATCCCTCCATTCTAAATTATTAGACATTTTGATTTTTTTACATATATAGTTTTTGCTATGGACTTAGACTTATACTATGTCTAGAAACATAGTAAAAACAGTACATCTTGAAAATCCAAAACATCGTATAATTTAGAATGCAGGGAGTACTAGTGTATACTCTGTACTTTGATTAAACTGTGTAGGCTATGCATATTCTGATATGTAGAGGCCAAGAGTGGTCTCAAGATGATTATATCAATTCAATTTAAAATTTTAATAATTCATAAAACTTTACCAAAAACCCTATAATTCTAATATAATGCTTATTTTCATCTAATACATTACTGATTTGAAAAATAACCATCATAAATCACTATCGAATAGTAGAGTTCTTCTAGTGCTTTTAAGTAGTAGCGTAGTAGGAAAAGTTTATACTAAATTTTAAATACCAAAACACTAAAAAAACTCTAACTCTCTGAATTATGGTTTTTGAAAGGACCTAATTGGCATAGAGGGAGGGTGAATAGGCGTATCTAAAAACTTATCGCATTGGCTAACCGAAATAAATGTGGAATTAAAACTATCGGTCTAGCCAACACAACACCCCTCTACTTATAACACTAGCACCTAGCAAATTATGATAAGAAAGCTTACTACGGTGCCAGGCTAGGAAGCTCACCTAACAAGTCTAGTTTGTAAGGTCACACAAACCTAAGCAACTAGTACTCTAAACAAACCGGGAGCTCCTACACATGTTAGTGAAAGCAAAGCGTACAAAGCTTAAGCTCACTAGTAATGCTCAAAAGCAAGGCTACACAAGACAAACTAGAGAGCTCAAAAAGCTTAGCTACACAAGCTAAGTAATGTGACTAACAAAACTACACAAGTCAATTAGTCACTCAATAGCTACTTCTATGCTACACAAGCAAGAAGGTAACTAGCAAGATACACAAGCAATACTAGTTACTAAAGCAACCACTAAACACTAGCACAAGTATAAAACAATAAGTATAAGCTAGTGAGTAGAGAATGCAAACCCCCGAACTGTACTATCGGTAGTAGGACCGGTACTACCAGTGGTTGACCGGTACTACCGGTGGCTGACTGGTACTACCGGTGGTAGCGTTGTAGCTCTGAAATCCAAGGAAGATGAGCTTTGAATCCGGATCCGAGATTTTCCCCACACTCCTTGAGGTTGAGGATGATGATGTTGAGCTTTGCTTGGATTGGTCCCTCTCCAATTTGTAGATCGGACCTTCCCAACCTATGAACTTTGAGGAAGAGAGGAAGAACACGAAGAATACAAGAACAAAAGATAGTCGAAGCTATCTCCACAACATCAAGCATGCGAGACTCAAGATTTATCCTGAGGTTCGGTCCCCACAAAGGAGTTCATAATCCTCGTTGTTGAGGTGACCACAAGTTCGGAGTCTCTTCCACCTCCTTGCCTCCCTCAAGCAACCACAAAGGTTAGCCCAAGGTTTCCACTAAGGATCGAAGGGGTAATACAAACGATTCGGGGTGCCCTCACAAATGAATCAACACGGGCAATCTCGAAGAACACCTAGCCGGCTAGGATTCCAAGAATCCAAGAGTAAAAAATGCAAAGCAAGTCGGCAAGAAGAGGAAAATTGAATGCTCAAGACGTAGATCGATCCTCTCCACTCTCAAATCTCACTTCTCTCTCACAAATCCACCATGGATTGAAGCCTAGGAGCATAGGGGGAGAGAGAGGCACTTGGGACCCTTTTTCTCAGGTGTAGGAGTGGAATAATGGGGTTGGGTACCGCCCAAAGGGAAGGGGCGGCCTATTTATTCCCGCAGCTTCCGACGCAGTACCGGTACTACCGGTGTCCCACCGGTACTACCGGTCCAAGGAATCCGACAGTTGGAGCCTTCCGACCGTTGCATAAAGTTAGCTGACCGGTACTATCGGTTGCTCACCGTTATTACCGGTAGTTCATTTTTCAGCACATCTTCAAAGTGCCCTCGCGTGCGAGAAAACCCCACCGGGAGCTGACCGGTACCACCGGTCTTCACCGGTACTACCGGTGGGAGACCAGTAGTACCGGTGGCTCAGTAGAAAGCCACCGAAGCACTCTTCTAAGTATGCGTTTTTGCACGGCGTCTCTCAAACGTCTCTAGACTAGTAACTTGAGCACTCTCATCCTCATCAAGCTAGTCTACTATGCATCCCTCTTGATAGTACAGCTTTTCCTATAACTCAATCCGGTCAAACACTTCTCTAAACAACTATGACCGGTGAAATGAAATGCTCTAAGTTATACCTTTGCCTTGTGCATTCCATTTCATCTCCTTCTCCAATGTTGATGCAACTCATGCACCAACCTATCACAAATGATATGATCAACTTCTCCTTCTCCAATGTTGATGCAACCCATGCACCAACTTATCACAAATGATATGATCTACTTCAAATCATCACGTGACATATTGGTTTATCGATCTTGACTTCACTTGCCCTTCACCATTGCCTTCGTCCATCGGTGTCAAGTCTTGCTCAAGCCTCCCGTCACACGGTCAAACGCTTCAAGCCTCCAACTTGCCCTTCACGCTTGCAACCGGTCCATCAAGCTAAGTCATGCCTTGACCTTCTCCACCTTGTCACATGACTCCATGTCATGTTTCATATGCTATGAGCTCCTTCATCATCAAGTTGAGAACCATAAATATGCACAAGTTATCTCTTCATGACTTTATTGGTTGCTCATACTTGTGTACCTAAGGACTAAATCACCTGTGTGTATCTCACATTAAACACATATTAGTCTATCTAAATTGTTACTCAATTACCAAAACCAAACATGTACTTTCAGTTTTGAATAATCTTGGAGGATAATCTTGGACGAACTCTATATGCGGTGGGTAACACTTTGGAAATTTATTACCGGTGGCTCTACTATATATTACAAGCCGGTATGGATGACTTCATCTGCATGTATACTGTTTTCCAAGCCGGCTTAGACGAGTGTTTCTTTTGTCTTATTATTTTTTGAAGGAACTTTTGTAATATTATTAGTAGCTAGCTAGATGTTGTATGTGACAAGACAATCTGATGGTGCACCACTGCGTAGAATTGCTATGTGTGTGTTTCCATTGCAAATGCAGGCATGAGCTAAAATTTGTGACCGCCAAATGTAGGGAGGCTCGCTGAAGCTTCAAATTTGTCCCAAATTCGTGTCGTACTGCTTGTGTACACAGCATGACAGCAACCTCAAAGACAAAACTAAGTACGGACGTGCGTGGCAACGGGCAATCTTGAGCCCATTAAACCACCTACTACTATTACTACTAGATGGTAGGGCCTGCAGGGTTTACGGGATCAATGGACCAGGCTAGCTAGCTACTTCTACGCAGTAATGTAACCGTACGTAGGGAGAGGCACGTACGTACAAGCGCAGTACAGTAGTATATGCGCCGCGAGGCTCCGATCGAGCGTGACGGATCCCGGAGGACCACGCCGACCACTTGAGATTAGGACGACTCTCGGGGGCCCACGGTGCAGTGGGCCGGCAGCAGAGAATCATAATCATCATCGTCAATGATTGCGCGAACAAACGACGCGGGGCCACGGCCACGATCAAACGCACTGGAGCCACCGCCGCCGCCGCCGGCCGTATGGGGCATGCCCGAGACCCGGGGAACTTGTTGCCAAGGCGTACGTGTCCCACGCGGTGGAGCCACCCTTCATTCCCTTTCTACTCTCTAGCTCTCTAGAGCTAACAGCTAAGCTAGCTAGCCTTCAACTTCAAGCTCGGGGCCATGCATATGGCCGACGATGATCGCTACGCTAGCTTGTTGCATGCATGCTCTCGGACGAGTGAGTTGCTTGTTGTCTGCTTCTGATCCTGCTGCCATGCATGCATACCGCATTCCTCGGCATGCTCAGCTCGGCCGCTACCGCTCTAGTATCTAGCTAGCTAGCTAGGTTGGCCGGAGGAGAAGGGTAGACGATAAGACCAAGTATAATAATTAGCTGTAAACAGACTAAACACTGAGGTAGAGGGAAGGAGAGAGGGAATGAGAGATGGGTTGTAAGCTCACACTCAGCTTAGACACAATAACCAAGAAATATTATGAGATAGATAAGTGAACCATATATTGGTTGTGAAGAGAAAACCATTATATGAGTGATTTGAGAGGTAGGCTGCAAACATTCATACAACTAACCCCTTGGCTTTATTATTAGCCTTGATCTAAGTAAGTAGAGTATGTAGCTAACCTTTGGGCCATGTTGGGCGTTTATTGGTACTACTTCAGTGCTATAGGCTAGTGAATCACAATAAATTAGAATAAATATTTAACATAAACTAAATTTCAGCGAAATCAACAGTTATAGTCTACTAGTATTGTACTGGATCTTGATGTTGGCACAGTGCGTGACCATCAGATTCTTCAAATCTTGATCGGATGGCCTGCAGCGGCGCCTGCGACTGCGAGCTACTAGCTGGAAGGCATGGCATACGCATGCGGTAGTACACTGCTCCCAGCCATGCATGCATGCAGGCTGCAGCGAATCCTCGTCCGGATCAGAGTAGCAACATTGTCATCAGGCTTGGAAATAAATGTTGCCATCAAAGCCTCCGACTGTAGCTAGTTCCTCCCTTGTACGTAGTACATGTCTCTGATCGGTCCACGGATGCAATGCATGCGAATACGGAGGGAGTAGTAGAGTAGTACTAGGAGAGCTCAACGCCTCAACCGCCTCAGGCATCGCGCAACGCACGGCCCATCATGCATGCATTTTGATCTCCATCATCAGGACTCCGGGTTGACTTTGTAGTACGTAGGTACCCGTCAATCAACGTACTAGGAGCATTCTCGCATATTGCTCTCACTGCTCGATCGACCAACCAACGACCTAGGGCTAGCTAGGGCAGCCATTGATTCCTGGCTCAGAGCTGCGCGCTGCAGGAACCTCGCAAGACGCAACTGCTCAAGGCTCCCCGTCCGTCCGTGCTGCTTGAACTAGAATAACCATATGGGACATATGGCCGGCATCGCTCGCCGCCTCGCCTCGCCTCGCCTCGCCCCTCTCCGGCCTCTCTGCATGCATGCACAGCGCCACCGCTGGGTGGTTGGCCGCACCATTTCCATTTACTCCAGGCTGACCACACCGATTTCTCCTAGCTAGAGAACCCCGCACCACCATCGACATCGAGCGACTTGGTTTTTGTTTTGGAGTGTCATAGCACACAGCATACCTCTTCTGACCACAAATAGTAAGTACAATTAACCCAATATAGGATATAACTGTTTCCCACCCATGGCCACTGGCCTTCGTTCTGCCAAACAGAACAGCTAGCGACCATTTAGCCGTTCCATTGTTTACAAAAGGAAATTCAAGGGAAGACCGAGATGTTGCAACACGAAATGGACGTAGCCGCGCCAAAGACATGGAGCAGGAGTGGAGGTGGAGAACGATGTGGGAGTAGACAAAGTTTAGTGCATTAATTCCATATATAGGGATGGAACAAAATCAGCTGGCTTGCCGAATTAAAATTGAATAGACGATAGTGTGGTAAGCACACACATGTTTCTTGATTGTACTTTTTGCCCCTCTCCCTCATTTTCAAACTAGTTGACGTTATACCTTTTCCTTTTCCAATACATCTATACCTCTATTTCTTTCTATCTCTTTCCTTCTTGTTTTCTACTCAAAAATATATATCGAGGTGATGATACAAATCTTTGGAACACTAGTTTTTGACCTCTACTCAAGACAAGAGCACACAACTTTAATTTGGTACTAACAAAGACCCCACATATTTTAGTTACTATCGATCCTAATACTAGACCACCACTCATGTGCCTGAAAAACCGCACGTCAATTCTAACACTAAACTTCCACCAATGTGTCTAAGAAAACGGCTCACACTAATCACAAGAAATCGCCATAATAATAGAATTCTATAAACCCCACTTTTGGAGGAATGACCTTGGCCCTATTTGCTACCGCTTATCTAGGAAGTGCTTCTCAGATAAGCTGCACAAATAGGATAAAAGCAGCTGTCAAAATAAGATGGTCTGAGGCAACTTCTGCTTTTTAGTACAAATGAGAGCTGTGGGGATAAGCGTGGCCAGAATAAGCTGCTAAAAAGCGTTGTGTTTGGCTATTCATTCTAGCTTATTTTGGCCATAAGCAGCTTATAAGTTGTACCAAACAGGGCCAGGAGCTAATGGATAATTATATAAACAACCTATAAGGTAGATTTTTCTTTAAAATAAATACCACATCATTTATGTTCTGCCATAGTGACCAACAAGTGGCAAATCCTAGCAACACTAGCAAAGGAGTAGTTTTTTATTTCTTTAGGAATACCCATAAGCAAACTCTCAAACATGCAAGGTGAAAGGATCAAGATGCCCAAGAGGGGGGGTGAATTGGGCTCTTTTAAATTTCTAAGCAATATTAAAACCTAACAAGATCCAATTAACCCCCTAGTGCTTTCCCAAGTGTGTCCTAGCTAAACACGCAAGGCATGACAATGAAAGCGGTAAAGCCCTATGCAATTCTAGTCAAGCAACAAGAAGGTAATGCAGAAAGTAATGTTTGAATGTAATTGCAATAAGTAAAGAGGAGGAGGCAAAGCAAATTTGACACGATGACTTTTTGTCGAGGTATCGAGGAGTCGACACTCCCCCTAGTCCTCGTTGGAGCACCGCGCACGGTATCGCTCCCCCTTAGTCCGCGCAAGGACTAAGTGCTCTCTACGGGCTGATTCTTTGCCACTCCGGCTCGGTGAATCGCCCACAACCGATCACAACGTCGATGGAGAAGGGCCGCCGACAATCCTCCGGCGATCACCTTCCTCCTAGCACCACCGGACCACCTAGGTGATGTCGATCACCAAGAGTAACAAGCCTTGATCTTCACTTGACTCACTCAAGCTTCACAACTAAAAGATACACACTTGAACTCTTGGATGAACTAGATGATAGGATGGATGGATTCGCGAATCGATCTCTCACTCTAGGGCTCTTGCTCTCTTCCCAACCTTCTCAACAAACTCAGCAACTGAAATGAGCAAAGGCAAGGTCGGAGAGAAGAGTGAGGAGCTATAAATAGTCCCTCAGAAAACTGCCTCGGGTTGGCACTTTAAGTTGGCGACGGACGCTCCGACGCCTAGGCGACGGACGGTCCGTCGCCCTGCCCAACGGATAGTTCTGCACACTGATTTGGGCGACGGACGCTCCTGCGCAGTCCGACGGACGTTGAGGCATCAACGTCCAACGCCCCTTTTCGTTTTGCACTGAAAACAGGCCCACTGGAAGGCCGACGGACGCTACCCTAGCGTCCGACGCCTAGGCGACGGACATCGTCCGACGCCCTCTTAAACTCAGGGGCTCAAACTGGGTGGCCGACAGACGCTACGTCATCCTGACGTCAGCGTCCGACGCGACGGACAGCGTCCGGCGCCTCCAGACTCAGCGTCCGACGCCCAGTAAACTTCTTTTTCAACTCCAGTTTTCGTCACGATGAATTCGGAAGAAGTTCTTGGCTATCTTACGGTCACCATAGGCTTGCTTAGAGCTAAGGAAGTCAAGTGTGCACCACACCTAAGTCATGAAGCTTTCCTAAGTCATGTTACTAGTCTCAACCCCTCTTGATAGTACGGTCAAAGATCAAATAGAAGCCCTATCTATTTCTAAGTGCCCTTCATCACCTTATGGCACTTAGCCTATCATTCTAGGGTCTTCATCATGTCTCTTTGAAATCCGAAACGATATCCATCTTGAGGGCTAAGTGATGACCATTTATGATGATCACTATGGCTAAGCTACGCATAGCCTCTGCAAAATACACGTTAGCCATAATAATCGCTAATTACCGTTAATCACCGAAACCAACTAGGGCCATGATTCTTCACAAGGTACACTATGAGGTTTAGATAACCAAGCGCCATTTGAGCTCCCTAGCATGTGAGGATAAGGATTTGTTTTCATTAATTAGTTCATCACTAGCATTGGATGTTGTTTCAAGTTTCTCTTGCAAGTCATCATTTTCTTTTTCAAGCTCTTCATTTTTAGCTTGCTCCTTCTTCACAAT
This sequence comes from Microstegium vimineum, assembly GCA_022036555.1. Classification (NCBI taxonomy): domain Eukaryota; kingdom Viridiplantae; phylum Streptophyta; class Magnoliopsida; order Poales; family Poaceae; genus Microstegium; species Microstegium vimineum. The sequence goes on from CM039138.1 coordinate 31,718,967, forward strand.
TTTAGTATACTTAGTGAGCAATTTTATGAGTTCATCATAAGAAGGAGCTTTGTATACTTTTTCACTTTCACTACCACTATCATCACTATCATCACTATCCTCTACTTTAGATTGTACCTTCCGGTCACCCTTAGCCATAAGGCATAGATGTGTAGAGGATGTAGTGGAGGAAGATGGTGGTGGTGGAGGAGGCAATGAAGTCCCAATGACTAGAGCGGCCACCTTCTCATCTTCACTTTCATCACCGGATGACTCACTTGATTCTTCGATGTCGGTTAACCAATCACCAACAATGTATGCCTTGCCATCGTTCTTCTTGTGGTGTTGGAACCTCTTCTTCTTGAAGCCTTCTTTCTTCTTGTGGGGCTTCTCATCTTCGCTTGACTCATCTTTTTGCTCTTTGCCATTCTTGTACTTGTCCTTCTTGGGCTTGGTACAATGGTGAGCTAGATGGCCAAGATCACCACAATTGAAGCAATCCATTTCCGACAATGGCTTCCTCTTGTTGCTAGTGAAGAACTTCTTCTTTCTTGAATCAAACTTGACACCACTCTTGTTTAGCTTCTTTAGCATCTTGGTGGTCTTCTTCACCATTAGAGCAATGTTGGAGTCATCATCTTCACTTGAGCTATAATACTCCATCTTTGACTTGCCCGAGTCATGGCTAGCTTTGAAGGCCAAGTCTTTCTTCTTGGTGGATGATGAAGCTTCTTCTTCTTTGTTGATGTGCATATACATCTCATGTGCATTTATCTTTCCCAAGACTTGTGTTGGTGTATATTTGGAAAGATCACCTTGATGCAACACTGTCACAATGTTGGCATACTTGCCAATAGCAAGCACACAAAGAATCTTCCTCACAACATCGGCTTCATCCATTTGCTTTAACCCAAGTGCATTTAATTCTTCTACAAGAACATTTAAGCGTGAGTTAATTTCATTTGCATTTTCATGAGCAAGCATGGTAAAAGCATTCATCTTATTCATGACTAGGTGATATCGCTCTTCCCGCTCGCTCTTTGTGCCCTCATGAAGAGCAAAAATGTTCTTCCACAACTCATGTGCGGTCTTTGAGATTCGCACACGGTTGAACACATCTTTGCCAATGCCCCTAAAGAGAGTGTTTCAGGCTTTGGCATTCTACTTCTCATAGTGGACCTCATCACCGAATGGTTCTCCGTCATAGGCCGCAAAACCATCGGTGGCGGCTTTGAGCACACCAACATCTAAGGCTTCGAGGTAAGCATCCATACGCACTTTCCAATATGGAAAGTCGTCTCCATCAAACACGGGCGGCGGTCCATCCCCATGGGACATCTTGCTCTAGGCGGTTAAGCCTAAATTAGAGCAACACGGCTCCGATACCAATTGAAAGGATCAAGATGCCCAAGAGGGGGGTGAATTGGGCTCTTTTAAATTTCTAAGGAATATTAAAACCTAACAAGAGCCAATTAACCCCCTAGTGCTTTCCCAAGTGTGTCCTAGCTAAACAAGCAAGGCATGACAATGAAAGCGGTAAAGCTCTATGCAATTCTAGTCAAGCAACAAGAAGGTAATGCGGAAAGTAATGCTTGAATGTAATTGCAATAAGTAAAGAGGAGGAGACAAAGGAAATTTTACACGACGACTTTTTGCCGAGGTATCGAGGAGTCGACACTCCCCCCTAGTCCTCGTTGGAGCACCGCGCACGGTATCGCTCCCCTTAGTCCGCGCAAGGACTAAGTGCTCTCTACGGGCTGATTCTTTGTCATTCCGGCTCGGTGAATCGCCCACAACCGATCACAACATCGATGGAGAAGGGTCGCCGACAATCCTCCGGCGATCACCTTCCTCCTAGCACCACCGGACCGTCTAGGTGATGTCGAACACCAAGAGTAACAAGCCTTGATCTTCACTTGACTCACTCAAGCTTCACAACTAAAAGATGCACACTTGAACTCTTGGATGAACTAGAGGAGAGGACGGATGGATTCGCGAATCGATCTCTCACTCTAGGGCTCTTGCTCTCTTCCCAACCTTCTCAACAAACTCAGCAACTGAAATGAGCAAAGGCAAGGTGGGAGAGAAGAGTGAGGAGCTATAAATAGTCCCTCAGAAAACTGCCTCGGGCTGGCACTTTAAGTTGGCGACGGACGCTCCGACGCCTAGGCGACGGACGCTCCGACGCCTAGGGCGACGGACGCTCCTGCGCAGTCCGACGGACACTAAGGCATCAGCGTCCGACGCCCCTTTTCGTTTTGCACTGAAAACAGGCCCACTGAAAGGCCGACGGACGCTACCCTAGCGTCCGACGCTCTCTTAAACTCAGGGGCTCAAACTGGGTGGCCGACAGACGCTACGTCATCCTGACGTCAGCGTCCGACGCGACGGACAGCGTTCGGCACCTCCAGACTCAGCGTCCGACGCCCAGTAAACTTCTTTTTCAACTCCAGTTTTTCGTCGCGATGAATTCAGAAGAAGTTCTTGGCTATCTTACGGTCACCATAGGCTTGCTTAGAGCTAAGGAAGTCAAGTGTGCACCACACCTAAGTCATGAAGCTTTCCTAAGTCAAGCTACTAGTCTCAACCCCTCTTGATAGTACGGTCAAAGATCAAATAGAAGCCCTATCTATTTCTAAGTGCCCTTCATCACCTTATGGCACTTAGCCTATCATTCTAGGGTCTTCATCATGTCTCTTTGAAATCCGAAACGATATCCATCTTGAGGGCTAAGTGATGACCATTCATGATGATCACTATAGCTAAGCTACGCATAGCCTCTGCAAAACACACGTTAGCCATAATAATCGCTAATTACCGTTAATCACCGAAACCAACTAGGGCCATGATTCTTCACAAGGTACACTATGAGGTTTAGATAACCAAGCGCCATTTGGGTTGTGAGCCAACCGCATGGGCAAAACAACAATTGTAGGATAAGTGCCTAGTTGTCCTATCTTTGTAACAAAGTAGCATGTTTTGTTTCCTTGCCAATGTTGTTTAGCTAGTCTATCTTTTTCATTCAAACCACACTACAAGAAATTTGAGGATCTATGATATTTTTTTTTGACAATGAGTCAATTCGTCAATAAGTCATTTTGTTTTATGACGACTTTCAAGAGAAGAACAACTTACTGATGAAAATTATGTCTTCATCATCAAGACGTAATAAAAATTGTCATAAAGTATGTTCTGTCATTACATGCTACCTTACAGTTGTCATAGATTATACATTTGAATTCATTATAGACGGGCTTTAAAAATCATGAAACTTGTATGGAGGATAAAGTTTGATCTATGTTCCGTCATTACACCGTTGTGTATGCTTCACAAAAAAATCTTAATTTTTAGTGGGGCTTTTAGATTCTAGAATCTTTTGCTTATATTTGGGACATCCGTTTGTATTAGCGCTTGATAAATAGATTTCAGTTGAGATTATCCATTCATGTGCATATTCCAGGGAACTCATCTTGATCTGATTGATAGGTGAATGTTAGCAACGTTGTCAACAGTTCATGCCATGGTGCTCCCCTTGATTCCAAAACTAGATGAACTCTTAGAATTACCCGAAGTCAAAATGGTTTGAGTTTGACCAATTTTATAGTAAAAAGTAATAATAATTATAACATGAAATAAATAGATTATGAAATATATTTCACGGTATGCGTATCTAATGACAGTCATTTGATGTTATAAATGTAGTATTTTTTCTATAAGTTTGATTAAACTTGAACTACTTTGACTTAGAGCGCAGTTGCAAAAGATGATTATATTTCACGGTATGCGTATCTAATGACAGTCATTTGATGTTATAAATGTAGTATTTTTTCTATAAATTTGATGAAACTTGAACTACTTTGACTTAGAGCGCAGCTGCAAAAGATGGTTTACTTTAGCGCGGGGTGAGTACTAACTTCGGTATCTAATAATTAATTCGTATTACATTTTAATATAAAGGTACCCATATATCATTATAAATATTCAATGTTGCTACACACTAGTCCACAACTAGTGGGCTAACAATTTTCTTTGCATGTTAGAAATATCTAAGGACTAAAATCAGTAAACTTGTTGTTCGTTTTTTTAATCAAACAGGGCCTATAAGTAATTGACAGCCGAAGTTTGGAGTTTGGACTCATGCACAGCCTAAAACGTCACTCGTAACCTCGATCATGAATCATACACTGTTGCATCTTCCTGTCATCTATACTAGCACACTGCCTTCTATACATCAAAAGGATTATATCACTCCGTCTTTGTGTGTTTAAAGAACAAGAGGATCGGAACATCTCGGATCCATCTTTGGACCATTTAGCCACTAACCAACGACGTACACTTGAAATATACAGGCGGCTAGAGGGTACGTAGGATGCTCCCACACCGCAACCACCACTCCTACATTGGAATCACGCACGCAAGCGAAAACGAAACGAGAGACTTGTTAACAATGCAAGGAATGAATGATCTTGACAGTTGACACATGCATGCGCGCGAGAGTGACAAGTGATATTCCAAATTTGCCTTGCCACCACGCGCGCTGAGGCACGACGAAGGACCCGGTGGTAACACCCATGCATCCACCTACGGTCTTGTTTGGATGCGCATGTATCGGCCTTAATCCACATGGATTGGAGTGTACTATATTAGTTCAAAATTTTAAATACACTCCAATATATATGATTTGAGTGAGATATATGTACATCCAAACAAGTCCTACAGTGATCGAGTAGCTATAGGCTATAGCTAGCTAGCGTGGAGGACCATGCCTCACCACGAGGCACGAGCATTGGAACATACACTACCTCATCTTTCGTTTTCCCAAATCCATCGTCCATCCAAACGGAGGGAGAACCCATGTCCATGAACGCGCGTCACACGCCTCCATTCCACTCCCACTTCCATTTCCACTAGGAAATACGTACTTGAAAGAAGAAGAAAAAACACTCCGTGCCACCACTACTAGTACCACCGTACCACTACTACTACTTGTACTAGCACAACAACAACGTCGTCCGAGAGGAGCAGCTAGCTAGGAGAGCACTGCGCCTGCGCTGCAGAGTCCGCAAGGCGAGTAGTAGGCGTGGCGCAGTACTCCTACAACACCCAAACCCCCTATAAAACCCCTTCTCTTCCACAGTAAAATAAACCCCGAGCACCTGTCATCGTACGGTAAAAAAACGCAGAGGTAGCCAGCCAGCCAGCCACACACACACACGCAGCCGTCCGGCGTCCGGCCAGGGCCAGCATACTCGATACCTCCAAGCAAAGCGGCGATGGACGACGACGACATGTCTCAGCAAGAAGAAGAGCAGCAACGACAACAAGGCGGCGGCGGCCGCGCGGCTAATTGGGTCCCTGGCGCGGTCATCGTCGGCGCGGGTCCGTCAGGTCTGGCGGCAGCGGCGTGCCTAGCGGCGCACGGCGTGCCATCGACGGTGCTGGAGATGTCGGACTCACTGGCGTCCACGTGGCGGCACCGCACCTACGACCGGCTGACGCTCCACCTCCCGAAGCGCTTCTGCGAGCTGCCGCTGCTCCCGTTCCCGCGCGGGTACCCGGAGTACCCGTCCAAGGACCAGTTCGTGGCGTACCTGGAGACGTACGCGGCGGCGGCGGGCGTGGCGCCGCGGTTCGGGTGCCGCGTCGAGGAGGCCGCGTTCGACGCGGGCGCCGGGGCGTGGGCGGTGCGCGTGCGTCTGGCGGGGACCCAAGAGCTGCTCCTGGCGCGGTGGCTGGTCGTGGCCACGGGGGAGAACGCCGTGCCGCGCGTGCCGGACCTGCCTGGCGCGCCAAGGTTCGCCGGCCGCGTCCTGCACACGTGCGACTACAAGTCCGGGGAGGAGCTGGCTGGGAAGAAGGTGCTTGTGGTGGGGTGCGGTAACTCCGGCATGGAGGTTAGCCTGGATTTGTGCCGGCATGGCGCCACGCCCTCGCTGGTGGTGCGCAACACGGTAAGCTAGCTAGTGATTCTTCTAATAAAGTACTGTACTGTAGTAGTAACTAATGATCCTAGCTAGAGCGGCGGACTTGTTACTACTGCTGCTGCTGCTGCTTTGCTTTGCTAGGGACCCGTCCTTGTCTTTGTTTTGGACAGCCAAAGTACAAGTGCTGCGCGCGAGTTTTCGTTTTGTGCCATCCTGCTCGACCACTTTAATTTGTTTCTTTCCCCTTGGATGATTGTTAGTAGTAGTTGTTGTGGTTTTGGTCTTCTTGGGGGCATGCATGCTAGCTAGCTGCTTCATTCAAGCTTCATCGTGCGTGCATGGTCATATTTGGCGACGCTAATAATAAGCATATATATGGAGTATAATTAATTAGACGATCTCTGTACTGTACTGTACAGTACTGTACGAGGTTTAATGATTTGGGATGTCTCTGTCTCGTCGTCCCCTCCCATGCAATCTCAGTCATCAGCACCCACATAACGTAACCATGATATAGTAATAATGCAGGTTCATGTGCTACCGAGGGAGATGCTGGGTGTATCCACGTTCGGCATCGCGATGGCGCTGCTGAGACTGCTCCCCGTGCAGGTGGTGGACCGGATCCTCCTCGCGGCGGCGCGGCTGGCGCTGGGCGACACAGCCAAGCTCGGGCTCAGGCGTCCCAAGACGGGGCCCATCGAGCTGAAGAACCTCACCGGGAGGACCCCTGTGCTGGACGTCGGGACGCTAGGCCACATCAAAACCGGCAAAATTAAGGTTAGTGCCGTTTCCCCTGCTCTGCTTATTTTTGCTTTCACCAAACGAGTAGTAGCAGCGCAGTTGTGATGATGACCGGTCAAAACACCGTGGGAATTTGAGCCCCGGCCCCCGGGCATCCTCACCTGCCTGCTGGCATGGCAGGCCGGACTTAAGGCTCTCCCCATTCAATTTCTGAAAAAAAAATGCAAATGCTTCTGCTGACGCGAAGGAACACATGATCGATCGATGGATCGCCAGGTAGTGGGAGCAGTGAAGGAGGTGACCCAGCGCGGGGTCAGGTTCGCGGACGGCAAGGAGGAGCAGTTCGACGCAATCATACAGGCCACGGGATACAGGAGCAACGTGCCGTCCTGGCTCAAGGTAAAATAAATTCCCCAATTCCTCCTCACCCATCTCTTCACCTTCATCAATCTTCCTAGTACTGCTGCTGGGCGCAACGACACGAGGGGGGCGGAAGGCGAGTGACGCCGACGGCCGGAAAAGGACGACTCGCTTGTTCGGTTTGGGGGCCTGGCCTGGCCTGGCTGCAGCGCGCATGTCGTCACCCCTGCTGCGTTGTTGCCCTTCTCGTGTATGCGATGCCGGGCAGCTCGTGCCTGACCCGCGCGTTCCTTTCTTCCCCAAGGACTCGCGCCGGCCAAGTGATCGAGTCACCCAAGGTATGGGCGCGTGCACAGGAGCAGGGGCCCAGTCGGCTGCCTTGGCGTCCCTCTTTCACTCACACTCACAGAGGGGTGAGGACGACGGTAGGGTAGCGTATGCATACGTACGGACTCGAGACTTTGGATGTACACTTCACTTCACTTATTTGGGTCCAGCGGATATATATATTCCATACCTTCGATTTGTATGCAACGAGAGAGAATCATTGCTGCGTTTACCATTATCATTTACAAAAAGATCATACGTACTACTTTGCAGGATGGAGGTGACGTGTTCACGAGAGAAGGCATGCCGAGAATCCCCTTCCCGAACGGCTGGAAAGGGAAGAACGGGATCTACACCGTCGGATTCTCGCAGAGGGGGCTGCTCGGCGCCTCGGCGGACGCCCTCAACATCGCCAGAGACATACATTCTCAGTGGAAAGACATGAGCAGACCCGGTAACAACAATAATATCGTGCTTCAATGTACTACTAGCTAGTACTAACAATGCTAGCTGCTGCAGTTTGATCGACTGATTGACCGAACCTCGTGTAATTGTACAGAACCCTAGCAAGTGGTTATATTGATGTCTCCAAAAGGTAGCATTGCGTATGTACTACATACATGACAACATGGTTTTTGTTCGTCGTCCCACTGGCCAACTTGAAAGCCTTTTTACACACAGAATCAATCGATCTAGATATGGCTTCTAGGCGTACCTAGTTCTAGGATTGATACGAGAGCAGCTTCCTTACGGGACACGAGAGGCTCTGTGTTTTCTAAACCATATACTCACCATTTTTTTTAACAAAAAAGAAACCCATATACTCATCATCATATCTATCTACTGTACCTAAATAGGAGAAATGCATAAGGAGGTTTTCATGGCTTCTCAGCGAACCACGTCACCATGTATTACTCCCTAGGTTACACTACTAGGTTACACTACTGTAGAAAACAACATCATTGCCGGTTCAAAACCTTTCTATCACTGTCGGATTTTGACCTGGCATAACTAAATAGGCAGTGATGAGGGGGTCACATAAAATCGCATTTTTAAAATAGAAAAAATAAATTGTGGGACAAGCCCACTAGTAATTGGCCCGCCAGTCCCCGTCGCAAATCGCGTAATTTTTTTTCGCGTAAAGTCGCAAACTGCGCTCCGGCGGGGACTCGAACACGCAACCTCAACCCCGTGTGATCCCTCCTCAACCACCACACATGACTCACTTGTGTCTCGATTCGGTTTTAGTTCACCACATTCTATACTAAACCAATGTAAATTGATTGTTTGAACCATTAAACGAATTCAAATGAAAAAGTTGTAAACTACAAAGTTCCATAACTTTTCGAGATCTACAACTTTTATTTAGCAAGTTTTTCCATCCGAGGTCGTTTACAAAAATTTGAATTTCAAATTTGACAAATTTAAACGTAGTTTTCGATGACGATTTCAAATGAAAATGTTGTAAACTACAAAGTTTCATAACTTTTTGAGATCTACAACTTTTATTTAGGAAGTTTTCCATCTGAGGTCGTTTATAAAAATAAAAAAAATTAACTGTACAGGTATATCACATGTGGTTCAAGCCACGAAGTGGCGGTTCGTGGCTTGAACCGGCAGTGAAAGTGTCCAGGTTATCACATGCGGTTCCAGTCACGAACCGACAATGATGATGAGCTTCACTGCAACCGGCAGTGAAAGGGCAGATTGGCTTCACTACCGGTTCAAGCCACGAACCGGCAGTGATGAGGAGCTTGACTGCCGGTTCGGCCCCAGCCCGGCAGTGAAGATTCATCACTGCCGGCCCAACACAATTCGACAGTGATGGACCGACAGTGATGTTAGATTAGTGCGAAGATGTGAGTTCCTTCCTTCGGGGAAAAAATCGTTGGAGACTGGCTCCGCCGCCTCTCCATGCATACCCAGCGTCAATGGTAGACGGGACAAGGGTAATCTTTGTATTCCTGTGAATACCAAACTATTTTTCTTTATGACAAAAAAAATATATTATATGATAGCTCGATACATCAACGCATTACAAGTGCTCTGGATTATAAAATAGTACCTATGTTGTGAATAGCCCAACTCAAAACCTAACCAGTTAGACGCTTTGCAGTATGGTTGACCGCATGACAAATATTCGGTAAATCCATAAATGATCCAAGAACAAATGTCCAACAAACGGTGACTAACATTAAGAATGAAGAAGACTACCAAAATTATTCTCCCTAGATCTTCATCGTGGGTAGATCTAACCATAACAAAATGGAGAAAAGACTTGAGAAACTTATTCCATGGCGGCGACATCATCTCCGTCTTGATACCACCATCCAGAAACAAAAAAGTCTTCATGTCATCCTATCGATGAAGATGTTGTCGTTGAAGTTATCACCCTCGTCTTCAACGAAGATGCCATGGAGAAGATGATTCCTCCCTTCCCCTTCACCATCGCCGGAGAGGAGGAGAAGGAGGAGGTAAAACTCCAATACCAATAAATTTGGTATGGAGATACACTAACCCTAATGACTCGATCTAGTAGGAAAAACTTATTAAAAACAATGTCAGAGGGCAAAATGTCGGAGGGAAGAGAGGGGGGGCAGCGGTGGTATCTGCGACACTAGGGCAGGGCAAATACATGCGTAATATCATTAATCCTATAGTGTGTGTGTGTGTGTCTATATATATATATATATATATATATATATATATATATATATATATACTATTTTGATACACTCTTTTGTATATATATGTATGTGTACTTTTGCATGTATATGTACAATGCAATATTCTATAGTACGTTCGCTCATTTTAGATCAAAACAACCAAAATGACCTTTCGGACTATCTTCCAAAGTCCCACTGTCACAGGCCGACCCACTAGGCCCACTAAGACACTCACCCGGCCACCTATTCCTAGCCTCGCGCCTAGCCCCTTCGCCCCCTCAACCCCTCGCAGACACGAGCCTAACCTAGGACTATTGCTTGGCTGACTCCCGACCCCTTAACCCTAGGCGACGCAACGAAGACAAGCCACAAGGCGACGATGGCATGAGCATGAGCCATGGCCTCCTCAGTGCAGCTCCATGGGTAGGTTGCAACCGGCAGGACCGAGGGGCTACGATACATCATAGTGGGAGGTGAGGGGGTGCATGACGGGTAGGGGAAGTTTCCAGCTGACCTGAGAAACTAAGGATTTAGTTATTTACAAGGTGAGTTGTTCACTTGTTTTGTTTTTTATGCAACTACAATTTGTATGCAAATATTGGTTGATAATTTAGTGATTTACAATGCTATTGCAATTAGGGGAGGTCGTGGGGTGGTTTCGGGTCAGAGCTTCGCGGATTTCAGACCTAGCGGGTTTGGGTTTAGGTTCGTTTTTGCCCCCCACGTTTTTGGGGTTTGGGATCCTAAACTTATTAGGTTCGGTTTCAGAATCTATTAGGGGATGTTTGATGAAGGTCTGAAATAGACCATTTTGAATAAAAACCAAGTGTTTTATTAATAAACTATTTAAATAAGCTATTAAGTTTGTCCCAAGATAGTCATGAAATTGTGATGTTTATGGCCTATTGCTTATACATGTGAATATGTAATATACACCATTCATTTTTTATTGCCATATAGTGGTGGGTTTCGGGTTTCATGGATGCACTAGGTTTGGTTTCGGGTTTTGAGTTTGGATTTTGGGTCAGGTCGACAAAGACTCCACCTGATCCGAATCTGCCCCGTTGTGATCCCTAACTATGATATCACTATTGGTTTGCAAAATGAAGAATAAATCGTCCGATTTGAGAACTTTGTTGTACAGAGCAACAAAGACAAGGAAGATGGAGTTAGGTTCTACATTAGTGCCACAACCAATTATTGTGGGGAGTCATGCCTAGCCTCAGAATCAATTTGTTGAATTAGCTGTGTTGGTAAATAATGAGAGTCAATCAAGTTCATTAGCAAACCATTCTATATGTTGAGCATGAGATAGCAACAAGAAAAGTGACAGAGGCTAAGATAAAAACTAGAGAAGTCTTAGAGTTTATCCATCTTCCTTCTCAACTCAATCTGTACATTATTGATATGTGCACCGATGAAAGATTTAGAGATGTTAGAAGTCTTGTTGAGCTTTTCATTAGGCATGTTGAAATAAAGAAGCATCTTACACATGAAGTTGTTTACATACTTCTCAAATTGTTGCTAGTGCTTCTAGTAGCAACTGTAAGTGTTGAAAGAGTCTTTTCTGTCATGATTATACTCCTATATGTGAAGAATAAATTGAGGAATAAGACTAAGGATCAATTCTTGGTTACCTTTATTAAGCGGGAGTTCTTTCTACAAGACAAAGAAATCATCACCCGCTTCCAAGCCATGAAGAATCGCTTGGTTAGGGCAACATTGTAGCATTTTATAATTTTTTTAGTACCTATTAGTTTGTTTCATGCATATCTTAGAGATGAACAAATTTTTATTTGACATTTTTTTTCATTTTAATTACCGCTATATATTAAATCTATGGATTGGACTTTTTTTTATGTGTGTGGGAATACCTAGGTTAAAATTCGAGCTACACTACTGATTACATGTAATATAAATAGACAGATAGAGTATAAAAGATAATATAATTATAATATCTTCAAAGTGTCGTATGGAAAGCACGCTAGATGCTCCCGAGTATGATTTTAATCAAACATTTTGGTCATGGGCAATGCACGCAAAAAACAAAAGGTATGCGATGCGAGATGCATCGGATACTACCATGTGGAGGTCACGCCCTCACCGGCGTCGAGGTGTCGGGCTTTCCATGTCCACGGTGTCCCGTCGCCGGACGTGGTATCGCGCTTCAACCTTCACTGCTCTCGCGTCCTGAACCAATAATCGAAGACGCCAATGTGGCTAAAGAAACTGGCATGTTCTGAATTGCCATTTGGTAAGCCCATTTCCCTGATACGCTTGGAGAATTGGAGCCCATGCAGTAGTGATGGCCCATGGCAGAGGCAGTAGTAGTGATGGCGTCTGTGTCCAAACACCGAACTTCTCGGGAATCGGGATGCACTATCACAAGGCGAGCCTCACATCCCATGGGCCATGGCCCATGGCCAATGACCACAGACGAAATTGACTGGACTGTGACGCAACAGTCGCCACAGCCGACAGCTTCCATGTCGCATTCACAGTTTGTGGCCTTTTTTTTTTTTTTGAAAAGCAGTTTGTGGCCTTTGGTACAGAAAGAAGATATAGATATTTCACAATCTAAGATAAATATAAATATTGCCTGTGAAAGTTTGATCAAGCATCTTCGTCGCCTCCAGTTCTGTTTCCGGTTTGCCGCCGGCCAGAGCCCCAACGGGCGACTAGTGCTCGGTAGTCCACGTCCCTGAGGCGCAGCAGCAGGTACAAAACAATCCCCGAGATGAACCCCAGCGCAGCGCTCGAGCCCGTGAGCGAGACGCCGGCGCAGATAAGCATGACGAAGGACTCCTCCTTAGTACCCATGTCGCGCGACGCCATGGCGAGCTCGATCCCGGAGAATAGCAGCATGACGCCCAGTATCCCAATCGGGAACTGCCCGAGGATGGTGACGAACGAGTTCCCGAAGACGAGCCCCAGCGCCAGCTTGCCGATGGCCAGGAACACCACGGACGCGCCGCTCCGGCCGCCGAAGCGGTACTGCCCCGCCAAGCCGCCCGCGCCGTGGCAGCACGGCATGGCGCCGAACCAGCAGCCGACGAAGTTCATGAGGCCGACGCTGACGGACACCCGCGCCGGGGAGAGCTCGGCCCGCTCGGGGAACAGATCCGACGAGAGCTTGCACACCGCGATCACCGAGTTGAGCACGGACAGCGGGAGCTGCGGCACGGCACCTTCCCAGAACCCGACCTTGAAATCGTCCCAGGTGATCCTGACGAGCTGCAGAGGCGCCGGCCCGAAGCGAAGGCCTTGCAGAATCGACGGGTCACGCACGAAGCAGAGCCCGAGCCCGAGCGCGAACACGATGAGCGCCGCCGGGACACGGCTGCAGGAGCGGCGGCTGCGGCTGGCGACGTCCTCGTCATCGCCGGAGCCGGTGGCGAGGATGATGAACAGCAGCGCGGCGAGCGCGAGGACCAGGCCATCGAGGCCGAGGAGCGGGCGCGCCGCGGCGGTGGAGGCAGAGGAGGAGCTAGAGAAGTCCTGGACGTAGCGGACGTACTTGACGGCGGTGAAGGCGAAGGAGAGCCCCTGCGAGAGCTGGACCCCGCGCACGACGGGGAGAGGGAGGAGGCGGTAGATGCACGTCATGAGGCCCGTGGCGCCGAGGACGAGCAGGACGGCGGCCACCGCGAGCCCCGCGGACATGATCTGCGGGACGGTGAGGTGCGCGGAGGAGAGCGCGACGGCGGCGATCGACTTCATGGGCTGCACCGGCATCGGGATGCCGAACAGCAGGCCCGTCGCGAAGTTGTAGAGGGCCGTGAAGATGAGCGTCGTGCCGAGGTCAAGGTGGGACGCCAGCGACAGCGCGAGCACGATCGGGATGTAGGTGCCCAGGTCGCCCACCGCGCCGCCCAGCTCGGACCACACGGACGTCTTGAGGCGGATGCCTGACGGGAGGAACCCAAGGCAACGGCCGCCGCTGCCCTCGCCGGGGAGGAGCGGGTCGGCGGCGGCGGACGCCATTGGTCGTTGCAACGACTTCCTTTCCTTTGGGGAATTGGGGATATTTCCTTGCACGTCTCTGAGTCTCTGACTGGTGGTGGATGGATGCGCATGCGCTTGCACTCGGCTGAGCTCTACTCCTATAAAATATAGGATAGGATAGGATAGGATGCGCGGGAGTTGTTTTCAAGAATTTAACACAGAGATGCGATCTTGACGCTCTTTCTTTAATACGATGATGGTGATGGTTCATCAGCACAGCACGTATATGATGAAATCGGTGGATTTTTCTAGAGATGAACTTGGTGATTCAGGACATGTTTAAAATTACGAATGATAAAACTTGAGGTCAAAAGATCCAATGAACTATAGTTTGGAAAGGAGTTAGTATATTAGAATGATCTGAAGATGCCAACAGATTATAATATTAGCAAGTGGATCCAAGCAGTCTCTCTAAAAAATAGTTAGCTAAAAATTAATAGCTACGGAATATTAGCTAGCTAAATTTTATTGCTATAATAGATTCAGACGATTGTAACGGGATGAGCGCCATCCCCCGTGGGCTGGTGCCGGTCCAGCCGTGAACTTTGAAGCGTAGTTCACACTTCACAGTGCCTCTCCATCAGTCCATTGGACTCGAAAACAATTTATTGAAGCGCCGTTCATTCTCCATGGGACTCGTAAATAATTTATTAGGAGAAAAAAAACAGCCTCCTGTCTTTTTCCAGATTCTAAAAATGTGAGATCTTTGTGAATGATTTTTCGGATGGTGATGGAGGGTCGGGACAAACTTTCTTCTGTTCCTTTCGGGCCCATGCTGTACGATTTGATGCTGTGCGCCAATTGTACCCTGTGGCATCGAGACTGCTTCGTTCGTGGGGAGGCCGGACCAGACCATGGTTTAGATCCAAGGAATAATGGGCAATCATCGCTGAAACGTGGACGTGCCAAGCGGCTTTTCAAGCTGCCAGGGGCGCCGCGCAAGTTAACGTTAAGATCGTGGTCACTTGAGCGCTCATGTCACGTGTTGAGGGCGTGATTAGCATGACTTGTGTGGCCATCGCATACACCATTTGGAAATCAACGTCGACTTGGTGGCACTAAAACCTACAGGAGCCGTAGCAGGTTGGTGTATCCTTCTTCTCTTGTCTCTTCTCCGCGGGTACCTTTCTAGTGTCGATATCATTGTCACATATGCAGTGATCGTGATAGAATATACTCACCGGCTATACCATTTGGATTCCTCCTCACCACTGGATGTTCATACTGCTTGTGGCAGTGTTTCCTTCGTTCATACTAAATATACCGTTTTTAAGTGTGCATACGACTTCAAGACAGATTAAGGAGAAGGTAAATATGCAGTCACCTCTTAACCAGTATTATTGTAAACGCTAAACAGTAAATAGTCAGTCACTTATTATTTAGCTGTTATCCATGATAAATAGACATTTACACAAGATAAACGACAAATTAAACAAAAATAGCATATCACCGTGTATGGGTTAAACGACTACGTTTAGGTAAATAGTACTCTTGTCCAATCACCAAGATTACGTAGACACAATAGTATTATTATAATTATTACATAGAAGTATGTTTTATTAGTCTTAATTTTCCTTATTAAGCCTTAATTAGCTCTTAGATCCACTAATATCACTTAATATATACTAATCATCTCATTAGCTATGAGTCATCTCGTATACAGCCAGACAAGCACACAAAAAACGGAACGAAACTAGTTTCTCGAGAGCTAGGCTGAGGGATCTCTTTTGTATCTTATAGGATATGATCATGCCTTTACCTAGGCAACCAAACAACTAAAAATTGCATCCCATAAACTTCGTATAACCGCATACATGCAACCAAACAAAGCTCTCCAGTACTCGACCATTGGTTCGATACATAGGTGGATTTAAATGTGCGGTCGCTTGCCTCACGCTCACCCTATCTATATCTATGCCTCTCCCTTATCTCATCCTATCTATACTCTATGCCTCTCTCTTATCTCGTTGGCCAAGTCAGGCTCCACCGCTTGTACCATGTCCATTGATTGACACGACATATAGTTAGATCTCTCTTTGGTAGGATTTTAGCTTAAAAACGTAAAGTCAAGGTCGCCTTGTAGACTAAAATTACTTTGATTCCATTGTTATTTATTTGGTTTTAGCTTCACAATTTGACTTTTCGTGTGCATGTTCAACATATGGCGACATGGTCCATGGCTTTCCTATGCCTTAGCGGGCTCATGGTGACATAATGTCTTAGCGGGCTCATGGTGACATAATGTCTTAGCGGGCTCATAGTGACATGACGTGTCATTAGTATATGGATAAACTAAGGCTATATTTAGTATAACTTTTTTACTATATTCAAAAGCTATTTGGAGTTGTTCTGTACAAAACATGACAAAACGACAAAACCACTCCGATAGAGAAGGTTTTAAAATGTGCCCTCTAAAAAAGTTGATGGGAGATGGAGCTTCTTCCAGCTGTCATGAGTGGATCCTACGTGAGTTTTCTTTAAGAATATGTTTTTTTATAAAAAAAAATCTGTGTATAAAGTTATTTTATCGAGGTTTATTATAATAGTTTTAAGAGCAACTCTAACGATTTTGCATATTTTGATTGACAAAATTAAGAGTTTGTCAAGTCTCAAATGAATATGGCAAAGGTAAAAAGAATCAATCTCCAACGTTTTGGCAAAATTGATTTGGCAATTACCAAAACTGTTAACCAAAATTGTGGCGGCGAGCGAAGGGGGAATGCCAAGCGCATCCACGGTTGACATATATACCAATTTTTCTCAGGAAATTGTCAAGTTAACAAAAATGCAAAACCCATTTACCAAACCGCTGGATAGTAGTTTTTTAGATTTTTTTACAAAAATAAGAATACAAAGTTCATTTGCAAAACCGTTGGAGTTGCTCTAACTTTGTCGGTACGAGCAAAAGTAGAAAACTCACTTTACTCTTGAAATACGTACTAAACAAGGCCTTCCTACTTTTCCATTGCTCATGCTCCAATTGTTTATCGCGCAAACTTAAGTACTACCTCCGTTTTGAGAATGGATGCAACTATGAGAAGTGTGTTGGTCAAGATAGTTCATGTTTGACTAACTTTATTTTAAATAGTATTAATATTTACGTCTCTAAATAATTTTATTATAAAATATATTATATAACTAATCTAATGATACTAGTTTCAGGATGTTAGTACTTTTTATATAAAATTAGTCAAAGTTTAAACTGTTTGACGAAAAACAAGAATTGCGGACTGAGGCAGTACTGATCAACCGTTTGATCCCCCGCCGTCCCGAGTCTCCGAGAGCCGAACCCCTTGATGCTGGCATGCGGCCATGCGTTACCTCTACTTCCGCCCCAACGCACGCCATGCCTGCCCCCATCTCCACCCCCTCCTCACTCACCTTGATGCCTGCTGCTCACGAGCCCACCTGGCAGAGCTCCACGCCCGCCTCGTCCGCGACCACCTCGCCTCCGACTCCTCCGTAGCGGGCCGGCTCGTCGCGCTCCTCGTGTCACCAGCGCTGGGCCACGACATGCGCTACGCTCGCAGGGTGTTCGACGGAATATCCCAACCTAACGCGGCCGTTTGGAACTGCATGATCAGAGGGTACACCAACCACGGCGCGGCTTCGGACGCGCTGGCGATGTTCAGGGCCATGCTTTGTAGAGGGGTCTCCCCTGATAGTTACACCATGGCCGCAACTGTGTCTGCGAGCACCGCTTTTGCCAACTGGCGGTGTCGAGCTACTGGAGACGCAGTCCATGCCATGGTTCGGAAGATTGGGTGCGCATCAGATCTGTTCGTTATGTCAGGTCTTGTTAATCTATACGGAAGTTTTAGAAGCGCTGAAGATGCAAGGAAGGTTTTTGTGGAAATGCATGAGAGGGATGTGGTGTCTTGGACGTCGATGATCTCAGCTTTTGCGCAGTGTGGTATGTGGGATGATGCTTTGAGGTTTCTTGCTGAGATGCAGGCAGATGGGATTAATCCTAACAAAGTCACTA
This sequence comes from Microstegium vimineum, assembly GCA_022036555.1. Classification (NCBI taxonomy): domain Eukaryota; kingdom Viridiplantae; phylum Streptophyta; class Magnoliopsida; order Poales; family Poaceae; genus Microstegium; species Microstegium vimineum. The sequence continues at coordinate 31,736,954 of CM039138.1, forward strand.
TTATTAGCCTGCTTTCTGCTTGTGGGCACGGGCAGGCTGTTGACAAAGGCCGGTGGGTGTATGGTCAGCTTAGTGAATATGGCATTGAGCCTGATGTGGATATAGGAAATTCAGCCATTAGCATGTATGCAAAATGTGGATGCATGTCTGATGCTCTGCAAGTTTTTAGGGCTATGCCTGTGAGAAGTACTAAATCATGGAACATACTGATTGATGGATTCGTGCAAAATCAGAGGCATAAAGAAGCACTAACAGTGTTTCAGGAGATGATATCAACTGGCATAACTCCAGATGCAGTGACACTTGTAACTGTCTTATCAGCATGTGCTCAGCTTGGTGATCTCCAGCAAGCGAGGGATATCCACAATTACATACAAAATCATGGGATCCATTGTGGCACCCTCCTTACAAATTCTTTGATTAACACATATGCCAAATGTGGTGATATGACAGCAGCTAACTTGGCTTTCCAGGCTATGAAACAAAGGGATATTGTTTCATGGACAACTATGGTTTGTGGTTATGTGCATGGGCGTCAATTTACAGCAGCCTTCGAATTTTTTGAAGAGATGAAGAGTGCAGAAATTGTAGCAAGTGAAATGGCACTGGTTAGTCTACTCTCTGCATGTTCACAGCTTGGGGCACTTGATAAAGGAAGAGAGATTCACACTTATATAGAAGAGAAGAATGTGAGAAAAGATGTATGCCTTGAAAGTGCCCTAGTCGATATGTATGCAAAATGTGGCTGCATTGACATAGCTACTGAAATATTTAGTAAAATGCAGCATAAGCAAACCATCACATGGAATTCTATGATTGGAGGGTTTTCAAGCAATGGACACGGGAAAGAAGCAGTCCAACTCTTTAATCAAATGCTAAAATTTGGACACCCCAAACCTGATGGCATTACTTTTAAGGCAGTTCTTGGTGCTTGTGCTCATGTAGGAATGGTTAATGAGGGGCTCCAGCACTTCTATTCCATGCCTAGATTTGCTATTTCCCCTGATATCGAACACTATGGTTGCATAGTAGACCTCCTAAGTAGAGCTGGGCTACTCGAAGAAGCATTTGAGTTCATCAAGAAGATGCCAATAGAACCTAATCCTGTAATTTGGGGATCACTTCTTTCAGCTTGTAGGTTTCATCATGAAATGGATTTAGCGAGGAGAATCGGGCGACACATAATTAAGTTAGCTCCTAATGATGTGGGGGCACATGTGCTGATCTCAAACTTACACGCTGAAGGTAGTCAATGGGATAATGTACAGGAAATAAGAGAGCAGATGGGAAGCAGGGGTATAGAGAAGTCTCCTGGCCATAGCTCCATCCAAGTAGAAACACTCATAATGTAGTTTAGCGTGAATATGATATCTGCCTGTAATACACGACTGACAGGAGCAATGCTAACCAGTGTAGTTTCTGATTTATTCGGCATGAGGCCTCACATTTCAATTTCCATTGACCTGTACACATGTGATTATTATTATTGTATTGTATTGGGCTGAACACTGCATAAAGCATTATGTCAGACATGTCTTTTAATAGCTGAATACTCACACCCAACAATGTTACTAGTTCAGCTGAACTTTTATGTGCATAACTGAAGCTGTGACAAGAATGAAAGACATTTAATATAAAATTTAGAACATACATGTTGTCAGTTCCGAGATACTCAAGAGTTCAGAGTTTTTTTATGTATGTATTAGTAGTTCTCAATTCTCATCCTCTGTGTTTGAGTTATGCATATATTATTGAACAATCATGTTACTTTAATCCTTGTACAATAGATTGTAAAGACTGTTCATTTCAGTTGTCCCAAACAAATTATCATTTGCATTTTCAATGATGGCACTGTTCAAGGCTTCAAGCAATTCACATTCTTCCATTATCCAAGCTTACAAATCGTCAAATCCAAATAAATGACTGCTGAAATCAGAGGCAAAGCTACAACCAGCACTTTCTGTACTTTGGAACTTCAGAGTTGGCATTCTTCCATTCACCAAGCGGCACATTGAGGTAAGATATTTGCAGGTATTTTCATCAATCTCTCCATTTTTTTATGTCACTTAAGAAGTGTGAAATTCCATTTTGGGTACTGAATTCATTTTTCATATTGCTGGAAAAGACAGTACTTAGGCTTTCAGGAGGGCGAAGGCTGAGATTAAAGGCAAAGTTACATCAAGAGGTATGGGTCAACGAATCTCACATCTGTCTGGCAAACATATATAAGGTTTAATAATTTGTGAGGGAAGTAAAAAGAATAGCAAATTTCACAAACCTACCGATATTTTGAGCTAACAGTGACAAACCTACTGTACTTATATGCCCATTTCACAAATCCACCACCTCACAAAACTACAGCTTTGTGATTATTCTTTTTTTCTAATGGCACTAGGCCACTAGGGCAGTGACATGTTCATGACCAGCTAGGCCCACGTGTCAAATTTTATGAGTGCCACTGACATCTGGGTCCGATTATTCATGAATGAAATAGTCACAAAGTTGCTTTGGGAGAAGACGATCCAAAATAGTTGTCTTTGTGAAATGGGCATTGACCGTGGGCATCTTTTCAAATACAGGTTGACGACTCAGCAAAGGCTTTCTTCTCATTGGCCATATTTTCAAAGGTAGGTAATGGAAAAAATATCCTTTTCTGGACTGATAGATGGCTGCATGGTCAAAGTGTAGCCCAACTGGCACCTAATCTTTTTGGGACAAGTCTCTGAGGGAAAAAGAGGGCAGTTCATGAAGTTCTTGATGAGTTAAGATCAATGTTTTAAATAGCGAGCTAAGGCCAAGGTGTTTAGCGTTTTATAAATCGTAATTAGCGGACTTTAGCGGCAAAATTGTGCATGAACGCAAATAGCGGCACAATTTTTTTCAAGCTATTTCTGGCTATAGCGGCAAAAATAGCGGGCTATTTTTTTCCTTGGTTAAGATGGGTTCAGGATATTCAGGGCACTTACAATAACTGTCCTGTCAGAATACCTTAACTTAAGAGATTTGCTATCAGAGGTAGCATTACAGACTGAGGTGGATGACTCTCATATTTGTCGGTTCTCTATCACAGGAACATACTCTGCGAAATCTGCATCTGAGGGGTTCTTCATTGGGGCCATGCAGTTGGCCCATGGGAGAGAAAGGTGGGCACCAGGTAAATGCAAGTTTTTTTATGTGGTCAGTGGCACACAGCAGGTGCTGTCCACTGTGTGATCAAGATGAGGAAACAATTGACCACCTGTTAAGCTCTTGGGTTTTCTCCCGCCTAAGGCCTTGTTTGGATGCGCATGTATCTCCCACAAACCACATGGGTAGGAGTGTATTTGAACTAATTTACACTCCAATTCACTCCAATCCATGTGATTTGAGGTAAATACATGCGCATCCTGTTTGTATTCGCATGCATGTCTCTCCCATGTGGTTAAGGTAGATACATGCGCATCCAAACAAATCCTAATATGGTACATAGTTGTGCAGAAGGTCGATCCCTCCCTCACCCCCGCTGTCCTGCAGATGTCACATTTAACATCTGATTGGCGAGTACAGGCAATAAAATTGATGGTCACGCAAGAAAATGGTTGTACACCATCATTATCCTTGGAGCTTGGTCGCAATGGAGTCATGGTAATCGATGAGTATTTGATGTGATCAATACTAACCTTGAGGATGATTTGGTTTCTCTGAGAGATGAGCACCTTTGAAGTTTGGCCAGTGCTGGAGGAGTTTCACATCTCCTGGCACCAATGCCTACCAATGAGTGAACTCTTGGCTTTTGTTTTGGTCAAGGGTCAGGTTTCTTAATCTGATAATGAGAGGTTCTCTACTAAGTTTGAGTGTGTTGTGTGTGGGTATAGGTTTGTGTGTGGTGATGTAAGACCACCTTTTTTTCATTCTTCTTAATATAATGATACACAACTCTCCTGCATGTTTGAGAAAAAAAAGTGAAATGGGCACAAAGTGTGGTGTGTTTGTCACTGTTACCCAAAATATTTGGAGTGTGGAATTTACTCTAAAAAGAATTTGGACTCAACTAAACATGCATGTTGAAGAAACAACATCCACAGAGATTAAGCTCTATTTCGATATTCCAAGAACATTCAAATCTATGCGCACGACAGAAGACAACTTTAGCTTTTGCCTCACGTTAATGTATACATATTATATTCTTCTTTTAGATTGCAAAATTGTATCTATAATCGTAGCTGGCACAGGCCGTGCACTCTTATGTGGCTGCTTACAGATCATGATGGATCCCAGATTGCCAGGCAAAGCAGTCCCAAGTGAGCAACTGGAGTTACTGAATTGTGCCTGCTGGCAACTTACTGAACTCACGAGGGACATGACTCGAATCAGCTGGAGCTTACCCTGTATAGTGTTCATGAACATAACTGATGATGTGAGAAGAATTAAAGGAAACTGTTTCAAACAACTAGGCATGTATAGTTTAAGGATAGAATGTGCGTGAAATTTGCTTGATTCAACATTTGCATATGTGATTAGAACTTACTGTTTGTTAAGTTATTGGGTAAGGAATCATCAGATCTGTTAGTTTTTTCTTCGTTTACACAATACTGTAGTACTCACTAGTGGCTCTGTTTTATCTGATTTTCTGCATGTTTCAGTCATGCATGATTAATGAAGAATCATGTCTCAATCCTTCATCATTAATACTATTGATTTGTTCTTTAGTTTACTTTGTGCAAGTAAAATACTAAGAATTTTCCTTATTCATACTCCTGCTATTTATTGCAATTGGGGTTCTTCCATTCTGCCCAGAACAGTTCCAAATAAAATAGGATGGTGACATTAGAGACAAGGCTACAATTAGTCCTGTGTACTTCACATGCAGCGTTCTTCCATTCTCCAAGTTTACTCCATCAAAGTAAGCTATTATCTCAGAAGTTTCAAATTTGTTATCAGATCCTAAGTTGCTAATATCTGCATAGATAGATAGATATATCGCTTTATGTGAAATAAAGCGGGGGAAACCTCTTCTCTAAAAAAAAACCCTGAAATGAATACTGAATTTTCAGCATTCTTTGTTGTCATACAATGGAGTTCAGAAAATCTCCGTGGGTGTTATTTGTTTAATCTCGGGGGAAAATCAGAGTTATTTGTCTATTTTAGTATTATGATTGTTTAGTGGGTGAAGTTTAAATTTCTTTACATTTTTAAGTTCTGCCATACATACAGTAAAGATTATTGAAAAGTGTGTAGAGTACTTCCTAGAAACATGGAAATATTCAGTGCCGTTTTGGAGGGACGCTTTCAGTGCCGTTTATTCAACTATGACGACATGCCTAACAGAATTTCATGTCATTTCAGTCTGCCATTTACGACCGATGCAATCAGCATTTGCACCGCGCGCACGCACGCACCGTGATTTCCCGCTAACCCTCACCACCGAATTTACAGTAATGATGATGATGATGATGATGATGATGGGACACCCTAGCTGCTGCAACTGATATTGCTCTCCTCGCTGCCGCTGCTCCTGCTGCTGCCGCCGTCCGCGTTGCTGTCACTCTGATTGTTCTCTTCGGCGCGCCACGCGGACGCCGAGAAGAGCGAGCGCCCGTGCCAGCCCAGTGTCAGGCACCCCTCGGCCTCCTCGACGCAGTGTCCTTCCCCGGAGAAGAGGCCCACCAGCATCCTGGCCTGCCGCAGCGCGTTGGCCCCCAGCGGCACGGCGACCAGCCCCGCGCGGCACAGCCTATCCCGCCACCGCCAAAGCGGCTCGTGCCGTTCCCTGCGGTCCGCGCCCTCGCCGCACACGATGTCGCAGATCTCGCGCTCCAGGTAAGACTCCGCCGCCGCGTCGACCGCGCCGCCGCTCGCCGCGTCTAGGGAGTCGAACACCGCCGAGTAGTAGAAGAGCGCCTCCGTGAAGCGGTCCAGGAACCCGGCTTGTTGTGGTCCGCCTCCTGCTCCACCACCGTCAGCACCCTGGGGCGCACGGAGGCGATGCAGTCGAGGACGGCGTCGATGGGCGCCCGAGTGTCAGCCGCCGAGGAGGAACTGCAAGGGTCGGCGAGGAGGCGGTGGAGCTGGAGCACGGAGTTGACAGCGACGGCCTCGCCCTGCGACACCTGCAGCATCCAAGGGCGCACCTCGTCGAGGCGGTTGGCGGCGACGCCGCGGAAGGAGAAGTGGACGCGCACGGAGCGCGCGAGGTCGGCGAGGCGGACCCCGACGTCACGGAGGTCGTCGCGGCCGGGCGGGGAGGGCGGGCCAATGCCGGTGAGGCGTAGCGACGGCGGGCCGCCCGGGCGGAGCGCGAGGGCCTGGATCAGCGCGGGCCACTGGAGGCCCTGCATGAGGCTCAAGTCGATGATGTGGACGTGCCTGCAGCCCTGGACGGCCTCGAGGATGGCCTGGTTGGCCGTGAAGTGCGCGAACTTGAGGTAGGGCCCCGCCTCGTAGAAGCGGTGGTAGAGGAAGGCGTGGTCGGCGGCGGGAGGCGGAGGCGGAGGCGAAGGCGTGGGAGGGAACAGGCGGCGGGACAGCGCGGCGGTGAAGTGGACGGCGACGCGGCCGATGCCGGAGGTGGGCGACACGGCGGCGAGCGCGGCGTGCGCGTCGGCCAGGTGCGTCGACGCGCCCGCGTGGTCGGCCGCCTCGACGGCGCCGGCGCAGCTCATGAGTAGGTGCACCAGGCGGATGCCCGCGGCCTCCTCCTCCTCCCGCCGCATCGCCGCCAGCGCCGCCGCGAAATCGGGCAGCGGCGCCATGTGCATGTCCGCGTAGTACGCGTCGGGCACCGCGGTGGGCAGCGGGGGCAAGGTGACGTCGTCGAGCCCAGCAGCATCCGCGGGCTCCTCGGGCCACTGGAAGGTGAAGGCGCCGTCGCCCATGGCCATGGGTCGGTGGGGAGGGTGTGGCTCGGTGGCTCTGTGAGGCGGTCAGCAGAGCAGAGTGACGGCTTCGCACTTGGCGGGCGGTGGGTGATGATGTTGTACTAGACTAGAGGGGGGAGTGAGTGACGATGACGACCACCGGGGCGGGGTGGGTGCGGGGGCGGAGGGTTAAGGAGGGAGGTGAGGTGACGTCGGACGGAAATGCCGGGGGAGGTCGGTTACACGTGGAGAGGCGGGCAGGAGCACGGGGCGGACGGGCACACGTAGGCCTCGGGAAGGATTCAGAGGCGGGCGAGCGGTCCGAGGCGCCGTGGGGGCGGCCTGCCTGCTCCTTCTGTCAATTCCTGTTTCCTCATCTTGTCTGTTTGGTTGGGAGGCAGGACGTGTGAGATGCGGGCCGGGAGACCCCCGCGTCCCCCGAAAATTTCACGGACGGGGTCTGTATCCGTCATTCCGTCCCGTCCCAGGTGGGACGAACGCTCACGCTCGCGATCGAGGAAGAAGAAGAGGCGCGTGGGCTCGTGGGAGAGCTCCGCCACCGCCGGCGCGCGGGCGAGATCTGACTGGGCTACGGCGGAGGAGGCGCGGGCGGTGGAGCTGGGGGAGACGCGCGGTCGAGCGTATCCTTTGGAACAGAGGAATACAAAATGAAGGAATAAAAAAAAACATAGGAATAAGACCGAGTGAATAGTAGAAAACTATAGAATTACAAAACACAGAAATAAATACTTTGAGATGTTTGAAACGAAATGACAAAATTTTATGAAACACGAACAAGCATGAGAAGAAAAAAAAAAACAAAGATTCTTTCCCTTAAATTAGAATGAATGTTTTATTTTCTTTATTTTTATACTACTACAAATTTCTTTCCTTTAGAAAGGAACTTAACATTCCTTTGTTCCAAACACTCTCAAAGATTCATTTCCTATGAAATGTATTCCTTCAAAAAAAATTTGGAAATCCTTCGATGCAAAAAGTCCCCAATGTTTCCGCGGTTGTTTCCCTGATGGAATGAAACGGTTCGGGATCTTTTTTTTCTCCTCTGGAAAAACCAGAAAATGATGCTGCACGGTGGCAAGGCTGGAAGATGCTCCCGTCAGCGTCGCGCAGGGATGGTCCCCGAGACTTTTTTTTTTCCTGCGTGCTGCTGCACCTGCACCTGCACGGTCCTTGCTGCTGCTTCAGTCAGTCGGTTTCGGCTTTCTATCTTGGACAGCGCGCGCCTGCCGCCTGGTTGAATTGAACCCGCCGGCGCCGTGAAGATTTCCATTATTCGGGAGTCGAGAGTCGAGTGTGCACCATCAAGGGCAAGGGATTGATTTGCAGTGCAAGTTTCAGAGCCGAGCATGCCAAGTTTAGATGTGCTATCATCTTGCCGTAAAATCGTCCAACTTTGCCCGTGAAGTCAAGTGTCGCCATCGGTGTTGACAAAGCGGGGAGCTGCTGACTCTGATGAATATAAAGGTAGAGATGAGAAAATCGCCTCTCATACCAAGGGAAGGGAAAGCTACCAGATCCTCTTTCATAATTCGTTTGACTTTTTTGACCACTCATCTTATTCAAAAATTTTATATAAATATAGTTAAATTTAAGTCATTTATGTAAACTATTTAATAAATAAGTAAGCCACATCAAAATAAATGATATTTTACACGAAAATTTGAATAAGACGAGTGATCAAATTTAGAGTTGAAAAAGTCAAACGAACTATAATTTGAAACGGATTAAGTACTAAACACGAAATAGAAAGCACTGGCGGAGAAGTAAAGACGTCAGCCAAAAAAATTTCAAACACGGTTGCATTTGGGTAAGTGGGACTGGCAGTATTCCGTGGGTCATCAAAATTCTCGAAACACGGTTGTGCATAATAGTGTTGGTAGGTACTAGGGCCTTAGCTAGGTGCAACCAGAAATGAGCGATGCAATTGAACGGATCAGCTCAAACACACTAATGTAGTACCGTTGGTCAAGCAAGTGGATGATAGATGGATAGATTCTCTTCTCTACAACTAAAAAATATGGAGAAGACCCGTCTACCAGGCCGTGGTGAAGCCTCCTCTAAATCGTCCCGTCTGGCCACGGTGAACCTTTCCTAAAAAAAATCCCGCCCGGGCTCCCAAAATCCCGCACTCTGCTCCCACCTCCCGCCTCCCGGAACCACGCAACCGCCGCCGCCCGATAGATCTCCCACTTCCCGACCTCCCCAAACCAAGCATATGACGCCGCGCCGCCCGACGCCCACCTCCCGGCCAACGGACGTTCATCCGGCGAGCCCCGCTCCCGCCCACGACGCCGCGACCGCTCGCGGTGCACGTCGTCACGGCCAGCGTTGTCACGTACCCACGTTGCCTTCATGTTCGGGTTCGAGAACGTCGCCAACTCAACATAGATCCGTTGTCCATTCTTTCACAGGCCAACCATCATCCTCTCCGGCGGCGTGCTATGAGAAAGCGATCTCTCAACAGGTAAAGGCCAATGCCTTGAATTTTTTTTTCAAGAGAATCAAACTTCGAATTTACCTATTAGTTGTCTGTAATTACGGGGCGTGCTATGAGAAAGCGATCTCTCAACAGGTAAAGGCCAATGCCTTGATTTTTTTTTCAAGAGAATCAAACTTCGAATTTACCTATTAGTTGTCTGTAATTACGGGGCGTGCTATGAGAAAGCGATGTGCTGCTTCCACTGAAATGGAATTATGACAACTGATGATGCATGATGGGAAACTTTGAACTATAGCTGACAAGAATCTGCTAATGGTTTGTACTGATGATGCGTGTTGGCTGACTTCAGTTACTTATAATCAACAAATGGAACTCAAGTTTGGTAACCAGCCAGAGGAACAACCTGCTTTAATTAAATGGTATATTATATATTCTATTTTTGCACATACAATTGGGTAGAACTTCTCTTGTTAGCAATTTCAGTGACATTATTGAAAGTGCAATCAAGTCCTAAAGTGGGTTTTGGTGATATGACAATATATTTATGAAACTAATGAGACTTTGTGAGTATGACAAACAGGTTAAACTTAAGGAGATTGATGAACAGGTTGGCGGACCCCTCCAATTACAAAAGTGTATGACAACAAGCTTAAAGGATTTAAATTCTTTTATACTTTGAATTTGAGTTAGGTATGCCGTACTATTAAGAGGGATTCAACAAGCATGCCAACAAGTGAACCAAATGCATCTATCCTTTTACATCACACCTCCACATATAAAGAGGGCAAATCAACCAGCTTATTGAAGATCAAATCCTTGCTGTTCTGCCCTTGTTCAGCCAGTGGGCAGTAAGGAGGTATTTCATACCTCCTCACTCACCCCCAACGGCTAGTTCTGCCATTCACTCATTCTTACTTCGAAAGAACAGAAAGAGAAGCTCCTCTCTTGCTCTCCATTCTCCCTTGGTGCTCATCCACTCTCCTTCATTGATTTCCAATCATTCTTTGAGAGATTGAGCCTCCAAGCTTTGAGAAGAAGCCTCTCCCTCGGATCTTCACTCCTACAAGCATTTGGTTTGCGTGGTGGCCGACGGTTTGAGTTCTTTACTCTTGGAGCTTTGCTCCTAGCCGGCTAGAGGTTGCCCTTGAACTTGCCTCCTTCGTGTGGCAGCCTAGGGAAGTTTTTATCACTCATCATTTACTAATACACTTCTCTCATCTCAAGGGTTCATTCTCTTGAATTGAGACCGAGGAAAGAGCTAGCCTTTGTGGTGAGCTTGAGCCTTGTGTGGCGCACCTCAACAACGTGGACGTAGGCAAGCCTTGGTGGCGAGCTGAACCACGGGTCAAATCTTGTGTCACCGTGTGCTTGTTACTTTACTTTCATATATCTTGTGTGCTAGGTGATTTCTAGGGTTTGGACCCGATCTACTCGATGGGTGTGTTGCTACCACTTTCAAGTGGTGCTAGAGGTTTCCTACACCTCTAGAAAGGATTCTATTCAAGCACAATTTGCATTCTCAGTTTATATTTTGAATTGTGCATTTATCTGATCTGGTAACCAGCACTGCTGCCCTAAGTCCAGCAGTGTCGGCCTCTCTGCTAACAGAAACTTGTCAAGTTGTTTTAAACAGACCTATTCACCCCCCTCTAGGCTAATCAGGTCCTTACAAGTGGTATCATAGCAATGTTACCTCAAGAAGCACTTAACCATGTGAGGTAATGGCCGAAGAGGGTAAGGTTGTGGCGGTTGATCCCAAGGTCAAAGTGGTCGACCCCAAGGAGATGGACGTACATGCCACGGTTAGTGAGAGTGTGGACTCAGAGGAATACTTGACCACCCCTCTCATGTCTGCTAGAGAAAGAGCAAGAAGAAAAGAAGAAAGAAGATTGAGAAAAGAGGGGAAAAGGCTACAAAGAGAGGAAAAAGCTCTCAATAAAACCAAGAGCTTGAAGCTTGTCGAAAAGCTTCATAGAAGAGAAGTGAGAGCTTTCAAGAAGGAGCTCAAGGCAAAGGAGGAGGAGCTCAAGAAAAGCAAAGAGCAAGCCTCTCAAGTAGAGGTTGATTCTAGTAGCTCCGATGGTGATGATGATGCATCATACCAAGCCTCAAAGATTGCAAAGAAGGATGAGAAGAAGAAGAAAGATGATGGCAGCAAGAAATACTCCGCCATATCCTTTGATTATTCATCTATTTCTAAACATGAGCATAAACCTTTATTCCATGTTCCCGTGGGCAAATTGCCTCATTTTGATGGGACTAACTTTACCAAGTGGAAACACTTGATGAAAGCTTATCTTGTAGGTCTTCACCCCGGTGCTTGGGAGATTGTGCACAATGGATGTGATCCTCCGGTTGATCCCACAAGCCCCACCACTACCGAGCTCTGGTGCATCCAACTCAATGCACAAGCAACTAGTGTGTTGCTAAGTGCATTGGATGGTGATGAGTACAACAAGGTCATGGGCTTGGAGGTTGCCAAGGAAATATGGGACACTTTGCATCTTGTACATGAGGGTGTGAGCAAAGTGAGACAATCCAAGATTGATTTATTCATGGCCAAGCTCAACCGATTTGTAATCAATGAAGGTGAAGGGCCACAAGAAATGTTTGATAGATTGATGACCATTGTGGGCAAGATAAGGGGACTTGGTGGTGAAGAAGTCAATGATCACAAAGTTGTCAAGATCATGCTTGAAGCCTACTCTCCAAGGAATCAAACCGTGGTGACATTGATTAGAGACAAGAAGAGATTTGAGTACTTCACACCAAGTGATGTGCTTGGAAGGATCATCACTTTTGATCTACAAAGAGAAGAAGCACAAGAGAGAAAGAAGCTTGGAGAGATGCAAGCAAGGTTGGAGGGCATGAAGATCAAGGATGTGGCTCTCAAGGCAAACAAGAGCACAAAGAAATCAGCCCCTAGCTGCCCCAGAAACAGCAAGCTAGCATCTTCAAGCAAAGCTCAAGCAAGCAAAGGCATCAAGCATCAACCCGAAGTTTCAACATCAAGTGATGGTGGAAGTAAAGATGAGCAAGAAGAGAACATTAATGACATGGCCCTATTCATGAGAAGATTCAACAAGGGCATAAAGAGCAATGGGTACAAGCTCATGAAGAGAAAGTTTCCAAACAAAAAGTCAAGGACTTGCTTTAGATGTGGTAGCACCGAACATTTCATTGCCGATTGCCCAAACAAAAAGGAAGAAATCAAATTTGGCAAAGCCAAGAGAGAAGACAAGGGTGACTACAAGAAAGACAAGAGATTTGGAGGTGAAGCTCACATTGGACATGGTTGGGATGAATCAACCGATAGCTCAAGTGAAGAAGAGGAGATGGCCACAATAGCTATTCACAAGTCATCCACTCTACCAAGGATCTTCAACAACATGTCCGATGATGAATACTTCCCTCACACTTGTCTCATGGCAAAGGGTGAGAATGTAAAATCAAAATCCAAAGCCAAAGCTCCTCCCCAAAGACATCTCTAGTAGTGATAACTCTAGTGATGATGAATCTAGTGATGAAGAGATAAATGAAATAACTAGTAAAATGGATCCTAAGACCAAACTCTTTATTGCTAATATATTGGATGAATTAGAGGCAACCAAGGTTGAGCTAGAATCTAGAGAGAAGACTCTTATTAAACAAGAGGATCTTTATATTGCTAGTGAGGAAGCTCTTGCATTAGAAAGGAGTGAGGTGAGCTCTTTGACCAAGGCCTTGGCTAAGGAACAAAAAGCTCATGCTCTCACTAAGGAGTATGATGACCTCAAGCAAAAGCATTGTGGCTTGACTGAAAAGCATCAAGAGCTTGAGGCACAATACTCTCTTCTTTGGGAGGGCAACTTACATCTCTCTAAAGCAAATGATGCCTCTTCTCCATCCACTAGTTAAGGTTGTAGAAAATGCTATAATGTTGATATGAATGCCTATACCACTAAACTTGCCAACATAGAGGCCATGAAGAAGGAAATAGCAAGGCTCAACAATGTCATCTCAGTTTCAAAGAAGAATGACAAAGACCAAGTTGAGCCAAAGAAGATTCAATACAAGGATGGAAGACATCCATCAATCAAAGATGGGCTTGGACACACTCAAGGAGGTAAACCAATGGTAGAAAAAAGATCAAAGGCATTGAGCGTGTCAAGTTTGAGAAGAAGGGGAGCATTGGTGCATATAAGCCTGCACAGACAGCAGCTCTGCTGGACCAGAGGCTGGCAGTGCCGGACCTCAGGCCGGTAGTGCCGTGCCCCAAGAAAGGGAAGGCTACCATTGCTTCACCTGATCAAGCTAAGCCCCAAGCCCATGCCAAAAGGATGCCCTAGCAAAAGCAGGTTTCTCAGAAACCCAAGGACTCAATCTGGGTGGCCAAAAACAAGTTTGCCTATCAACCCAAGACAAGGTCACCGCAAGGAAGTTTGTCCTCATGCTACATGTTGAAATGCAATGACCGTGGTAAAGTCATTGCAGAATTTATGGGTGATGAGAAACATGATAAAAGGAGCATGAACATATGGGTTCCAAAAATTGTTGTGACTAACATGTAAGACCCCAAGATTGATTGGGGACCTAAATCTAGGAACTAAACTTGTTTTGTAGGCATACTCCTCCGGTGGATCAAGTTGGGTGCTTGATAGTGGATGTACAAATCATATGACCGGAGAGAAGAGTATGTTCTCATCATATTCCCCAACTTCAAATGCAAGTGAGAACATCATCTTTGGTGACAACTCCAAAGGGGAAGTGATTGGTCTTGATAAAGTTGCTATTACTCTTGATCATTCTATCTCAAATGTATTACATGTGAATTCGTTGAGTTACAACTTGTTGTCCGTTTCTCAATTGTGTGAGATGGGCTTCAATTGTCTCTTTACGGATAAGGGTGTGGAAGTCTTTAAGAGGGAGGATTCCTCTATTGTCTTTACGAGTCGTTTGAAGGGCAAGCTTTACCTAGTTGATTTCAAAAAAAGTAAAGCTAAGCTTGAGACTTGTTTAGTGGCAAAATCTAGCATGGGTTGGCTATGGCATCGTCGACTAGCTCATGTTGGGATGAGGAACTTGGCCAAACTCCTAAAAGATGAATACATTCTTGGACTAACCAATGTTCATTTTGAGAAGGATAGAATTTGTAGTGCTTGCCAAGCCGGAAAGCAAGTAGGTGCACCTCACCCACCAAAGAGCATTGTCTCCACCAAGCAACCATTGGAGCTAATTCACATGGATCTCTTTAGACCGGTGGCCTATATAAGCATTGGCGGTAACAAACAGGGTTTAGTTATAGTTGATGATTTTACTTGATTCACTTGGGTGTTTTTCATGTATGATAAGGCACAAGTGCAAGAAAAGGTGAAAACCTTCATTAGAAGAGCACAAAGAGAATTCGGGTTCTAAATCAAGAAAGTTCGTAGTGACAATGAAACCGAATTCAAGAACACTCAAGTGGAGGAGTTTCTTGATGATGAGGGCATCAAGCATGAGTTTTCAGTTCCATACACCCCTCAACAAAATGGTGTAGTAGAGAGGAAGAACCAGACACTCATTGACATGGCAAGGACGATGCTAGATGAGTACAAGACTTCGGATATCTTTTGGGCCGAAGTCGTCAACACCGCTTGCCATGCCATCAACCGGCTCTATCTACACAAGATCTTGAAGAAGACTTCATATGAACTCCTAACCGGTAACAAACCAAAGGTGTCTTACTTTAGAGTTTTTGGGTGCAAGTGTTTTATACTCAACAAGAAACCCAAAACCTCTAAGTTTGCACCTAAAGTTGATGAAGGTTTTCTTCTTGGTTATGGATCAAATAAGAATGCCTATCGTGTATTCAACAAGACCTTAGGGAAAATTGAAATCGCGATAGATGTGACATTTGATGAATCTAATGGCTCTCAAGTAGAGCAAATTGATCAAGTGATTGTAGGTAATAAGGAACCACCATGTGAAGCAATCAAGAATATGGCTATTGGTGACATTAGGCCACAAGAAATCCAAGCCACAACTATGGAACCTCAAGGTGATGAAGCTACTGCCCCTAGACTTGAAGAAGGCCCAGAAGTGCTCCCTGGTCAAGGCTCTGCCCTTGTGGCCGACACTGCCGGACCAGAGGCCGGCACTGCCGGACCAAGCAGACAGGCAGCAACCACTTCACCAACAACTCCAAGAAACCTACATCCTATCTTTGAAGAGTATGAGTACAATGATGGCCAAGCTGATCAACAAGAAGCCACAAAACACCCAAGGCTGAGGCAAACAATTCAAAAGGATCCCCTGTTGATAATATACTTGGGAGTCTTCGAAGGGGGGTAACTACTCGTTCACATTTGACAAATTTTTGTCAATTTTACTCTTTTTTCTCCTCGTTGGAACCTATCAAGGTTGATCAAGCTCTAGATGATCCGGATTGGGTGATGGTTATGCAAGAAGAGCTAAATAGCTTTGAAAGGAACAAAGTGTGGTCATTGGTGGAAAGACCCAACACAAATGTGATTGGAACCAAGTGGGTCTTCCGCAACAAACAAGATGAGCAAGGCGTGGTGACAAGGAACAAGGCAAGATTGGTGGCTCAAGGTTTCACTCAAGTGGAGGGCCTAGACTTTGAAGAAACATATGCACCGGTGGCTAGGCTTGAAGCAATTCGAATGCTTTTGGCCTATGCTGCCCATCATGATTTCAAGCTTCAATAAATGGATGTGAAGAGTGCATTTCTCAATGGCCCAATCCAAGAGTTGGTCTATGTTGAGCAGCCACCGGGCTTTAAAGATCCCAAGTTTTCTCATCATGTCTTCAAGCTCCATAAGGCGCTCTATGGGCTTAAGCAAGCACCAAGAGCATGGTATGAATGCCTTAAGGATTTTCTACTCAAATATGGCTTTGAAATAGGCAAAGCTGATCCTACACTCTTCACTCGTAAATTTGATAAATAAATCTTTGTGTGCCAAATATATGTCGATGACATAATATTTGGTAGTACTAACCAATCATTTTGTGATGAGTTTAGTAGGATCATGACTAAGAGATTTGAGATGTCCATGATGGGTGAGCTAAAGTTTTTCCTCGGTTTTCAAATCAAGCAACTCAAGGAAGGGACTTTCTTATGCCAAACCAAGTACACTCATGATATGTTGAGAAAGTTTGACATGGCTAATGCTAAGCCAATCAAGACTCCCATGCCAACTAATGGACATCTTGATCTTGATGAAGGAGGGAAATCCGTAGACATAAAGGTATATCACTCCATGATTGGATCTCTCCTTTACTTATGTGCATCTAGGCCGGACATAATGCTTAGTGTGTGCATGTGTGCTAGATTTCAAGCTAACCTGAAAGAATACCATTTAATGGCCGTTAAGAGAATTTTGAGATATCTAGTTTTCACTCCTAACCTTGGCTTATGGTATCCTAAGGGCTCTAAGTTCGATCTACTTGGGTATTCGGATTCCGATTACGCCAGTTGCAAGGTAGACCGAAAAAAGCACTTCGGGGACGTGTCAATTCCTTGGACGGTCCCTAGTGTCTTGGAGTTCTAAGAAGAAAAATTGTGTAGCCCTTTCCACCGCCGAGACTGAGTATGTTGCAGCCGGTGCTTGTTGTGCTCAACTACTTTGGATGAGGCAAACCTTAAAATATTTCGGATGTCAATTCACCAAGATACCTCTGTTGTGTGATAACGAGAGTGCCATCAAACTCGCAAACAACCCGGTTAGTCACTCTAGAACCAAACACATAGACATTCGTCATCACTTCTTGAGAGACCACAAATTAAAAGGCGATATCACAACTCGCCATGTGAGCACCGATAAGCAACTAGCCGATATCTTCACCAAGCCTCTCGATGAGACAAGGTTTTGTGCTTTACGTAGTGAGCTGAATATACTTGATTCTCGTAACGTGGTTTGAACTATAGCACACATACTTGTTTGTCCACCTAGCAACTTAGGCAAAACTTTGAAAAGTTTCAATTATGTGTTTCAAAACCAATTTTGAAAGAAACTTGAATGTGTTGGTCATAATATGATTGTTGATTTTCTTACTGACCAGCACATGGCAAGGGGTATATGTCCAAAATTTCATAAATTTATAGTATAATGGTGGCATAGTGCCTCACTACCTGGCCAGGCCAGCAGTGTCGGCCCCAGGCCAGCAGTGTCGGGCTAAGGCCGGCAGTGCCAGGACTTAAGGGACCCGAGCCTGTCGGGCCCAAGTCCTAGCTCTCGGGTTTTGCTTTATTTTCTCTCCCCAACCCGAGGGAACACCATCCCAAGTCATATCCCCCCAACAACAACACCTCTCCTCTCTTCTCTCAACCCTAAGGAGATACAAGGAGCCCGGAGGTCCCTCTCTTCCCCTCGGCAGTGCTGCCCCTTTGGAGGTGCTGCCATTGGAGGAGGTGTGGAGGATCTTCCCCCCTGTGTCAAGCTCCATTCAAGCCCGACATTCTTCATCCTCACCCCTCTCTTTCAAAGGTAATAACTTGAAACCCTAACTTGTGTCGATCTATGCAATGTATGGTTTTTGAGATGGGATTTAGGTTGTTAGTGGTTGCATTATGTATAGTAATGTACCTCCAGTAGTTAGATTTGATCAAAACTTAGTTTCAATGGAGGATTGATGAAGCATGCATAGGTGTTGTCTGCACCAGGCCGACAGTGCCGGACCCTGGGTAGCAGCACCCATGCATATGCTTCTACAATCGTCTATTGACCCTAATTTTTGGTTAAATCTCTCCACTAGAGTTTCAGTCACTATTCTAAGTGCAGCAACTTAACCTTTCCTCCTTTTAAATGCATAGATGGACGCCGGTGGATCGCATGGTGGTGCAAGAGGAAGAGTGAGGTCCAAGTCTCGCACTCGCTTAGCCAATGATGGCTTGAATCCCAGGCAGAGGATGGCTCAAGAGGAAGAATTGCAGAGGGCAGGGAGAACCATCAGGGATGGGGTGTGTCCTGAAACACCTCCATATTTGGGTTTGTTCGATGGCTCACATCTCGTTGAGCATCCTGAGGAGGTCTTTGTCAGAGTGCCTCAGGACACTCCTAGCAGAGTCAGAGAAAGCTACTATCTTCAGTGGAGGACTGTCTAAGAGCAAAGGGTCATCAATCCCTATGATGTTCCAAAGGACATGAATGTGGATTACAGGTTTTGAAATATTTTTCATTCTGACTTTTACACCATTGTCCTCTTTCAAGCTGTAAAACCCAGAGTCATTAAAATGAAGTATGTTGATTGGGAGCACTTGGAAATCAAGAGAGATCCTGTATTTGACAGGGTCATTGATTAGTGCAGGCAACTTGGTATGTATCACTGTATGGGTTTCCAGAATGGGTGGAACACAGAGATCATCTATCAGTTCTACTCCACCTACTATCTTGATAGGGAGAACTTTGTGATGCATTGGATGACAGAGGGCGTGCACTACAAGATTGACTATGTGACTTTTGCTTGTCTTCTGGGATTTGGTGAGGAGGACAGACAATGCAGTAATATTCATGATGAAAGAGGGCTGACTAATGAGGAGATCTCACAGCTCTACATTTATCCTCAAGAGGTAGATGGTCTAATAAAGGGTTTGCGGAGCAAATATTACATTCTGAACAACCTTTTCAGAAACACTCTCTATCCCAAGATGGGATCTGCCTCAAACCTCTACAACACATCCAAAAATATGTTAAGGAGGATGAGAGGTGGAGCACCACCTTTCTCAGTTGCTAGATTCTTATGGGATGAGATATGCATTGCTGCAGAGGATGTAAGAAAGGGGCTTCCCTATGCTTCATATCTGATGTTCATCATTGAGATGGTGACTGGCTGGATCTTCAACAAGGATGTTGTCCATGAGCCTTATAGAGCAGAGAAGGTCATTCATGCTACAACAATTCAGGAGGTGAACACTCCTCCCAGAGACACCAGGACAGCAGCAGCAACAACAGCTGATATTCCTGAGTCTTCAGGTGCAACAGCTTCCAGAGGCAGGAAGAAGGGCAAGCTTTGTAGGATCTTAAAGAAGATCTTTGTTGGCATCTGCTATGCAAATGATCACTCTTACCAGACCAGGCTTGAGATCAGAGAGCTCCGAAAGGAGCAAGGCCTCAGGCAACTTGATCCTCCCACACCACCACCACAGTTCAGTGAGGAGTCTACCTATACTGGTGATGATGAGGAGGAGGATGAGGAGGAGGAGATTGAGCAACCACAGACTCGTAGATGCAGCAAGCGTGCATCAGCTCCTGGCACTCAGTTCGCTTCAGCCCCTGATGATGATGAAGACGAAGATGAGGATGATGATGATGATGACCATATGGAGGAGGACAGCGACTAGCTTGTATCTTTTCTTCTTGGTTCTTTTCTCTTTTTGGTGACTTGTTGCCAAAGGGGGAGAATTACTAAGTGAAGGGGGTACAACAAATCTTCGACGGTCATGGAGGAGCAGCAACTGCTAGTTATCTTAGTTTTTAGTTTGTGAGATGAGAGAACAACATGAAACTTTTTTATTGTAATATTGCCACTTAAGTACTTTATTTGTGTTATACGTGGACGTAGGCAAGCCTTGGTGACGAGCTGAACCACGGGTCAAATCTTGTGTCACCGTGTGCTTGTTACTTTACTTTCATATATCTTGTGTGCTAGGTGATTTCTAGGGTTTGGACCCAATCTACTCAGTGGGTGTGTTGCTACCACTTTCAAGTGGTGCTAGAGGTTTCCTACACCTCTAGAAAGGATTCTATTCAAGCACAATTTACATTTTCAGTTTATATTTTAAATTGTGCATTTATCTGATCTGGTGACTAGCACTGCTGCCCTAAGTCCAGCAGTGCCAGCCTCTCTGCTAACAGAAACTTGTCAAGTTATTTTAAACAGGCCTATTCTTCCCCTCTAGGCTAATTAGGTCCTTACAATTATAATTATTTCTCTGTCTAAACTGACACCAGCTCAAAGTCTCATTATCCCTATGTATCATGGTTTATATATACATGCAATCACTCTAAATGTTAGCAAACTCAAAATCTTCCATGCTTCATTCAAATATTTGGCATAGCAGAGAAAAGGTCCATCATTAATATTTGTTTTATGGCTTTTGCTACGGTACTCCGGAATGAATATGGATATGTCTTTATCGATCCAACGGTCACGATCATCTATTACCTGAGGTAATAGTATTTATTGAATTTTTATTTTTAAAAATAGGTTGCCACCATCGGCGAAGGATCAGCCTTTCAACAACGTTAGCGGGGCAGTTCGTAGCGGCGGAGCCTCCCTCGGGCTGTGTCGTCCAGGCGGCAGCGCGTACGGAGCGTCGAGTGGCAGCGTCAAGGCGACGTACGACGCGTTCAGCGGCGGGGGCGTCCGGCGGCAGAGCCTACGGATGGCTGTGGCGGCGTCGCCGTGGTTCGGCGGTGCCGAGCGGGGCAGTTCGTGGCGGCGGAGCCTCCCTCGGGCTACGTCGTCCAGGCGGCAGCGTGTACGGAGCGTCGAGTGATGGCGTCAAGGCGACCAACAGCAGGGGCGCCCGGCGGCGAAGACTCCGGATGGCTGCGGCGGCGTCGCCGTGGTCTGGCGGTGCCGAGCGGGGCAGTTCGTGGCGGCGGTGCCTCCCTCGGGCTGCGTCGTCCAGGCGGCAGCGCGTACGGAGCGTCGAGTGGTGGCGTCAAGGCGACCAGCAGCAGGGGCGTCCGGCGGCGGAGACTCCGGATGGCTGCGGCGGCGTCGCCGTGGTCTGGCGGTGCCGAGCGGGGGCCGTTCGTGGCGGCGGTGCCTCCCTCGGGCTGCGTCGTCCAGGCGGCAGCGTGTACGAAGCGTCGAGTGGCGGCGTCAAAGCAACGTAGGACGCGTCCAGCAGCGGGGGCATCCGGCGGCGGAGCCTCCGGATGGCTGCGGTGGCGTCATTATCGGTCGCATTATGTTTTATTTTTTGGTTTTTTATTCATTAATTTATTTAGTAAATTATTAAGTTTAGAAAAATCAAAGGTCCAAATTTGATTTAAGATATTACCTCTTGGGGGAGGTAACCGGAGTACCTGAGCATATATGAACTTCTGAATATCACAAGCTTGTTGAGAAGTAGACACAGATGGACCACATGATCAGATAGCAATGATGACTGATAGGCATATGGGCTGAGTTACATATGAAAATAGAAAGATTGTAATGCCATTTTTTGAATCTCGTGCCTTGTGAATCAAAAGGATTTTCATGGCCAATGTAATTTTATAATTTTTTCACTCTTCACAACGTACGGGCACTCAACTATAGAACTAAAATATATCATCCACCCAGCACTTGTCTATGTGTGTTGTCCACCTTGTCTATGCACAGGATGGGTAAGAAAATACGAAATGACTTCATGATCAAACTGTTAATATACAAAGGAAATTTACAACAAATTTGAATTTCTAAATAAATGGAAGCTTATCTTTCACGTATTGTAGATATGAAGTTATTATACAATAGGTTCTTACATTATAAGCTATATTGAAGTTTGAGTTATGTTTTAATTATCTATTTTTTCTTAAGATCTATGTAATATTGATTGAAAATCATGATTACGGTATTTATTTTAGCTAACAGTATAACACATACTTATACTTATGTTATCATGGTGTTATGGGTTCCCATTGCAACACACGGTCATTTACCTAGTAAATCAGATGTTGAGACAGTGGCACACGGATGCGGGTTCAACGTCGTAAATCAGAGTTGTCAAAAAAAAAGTCGTAAATCAGACGCTCCTGTTGAGGCTGCGTGCTTGTCTCACTGCATAACGTACTACGGCATAACGTACCAGAAGGAAAACAACCTCTGCTAGGTGCCAGCGGCAGGGCGCAGCGCGCAGGCACCAGTCGCGAGCGGCGCGCCGGTGAGATAGCCAGCGAGTGAAGCATGACCAGACGAAGCAGCGTCGACGGCTCCGCTCGTCTGCGGTGCCAATCCTGAATGCTACTCGACCTGTCGTTACTGCGCTAAAAGCGCGTGTCCTATCAATGTGTGAGATCAATTTAGGTGCCGAGTAGCGTCACGGCGCACGGTGCTAGTAGTCATCTATCCGTCCATGCTTGCTTTATAATAATAATAACGCCATGGAATGTAAAAGGAAATACCTATAACATAGTAAAGCATCTTCAATGATTAGTGAAAAAAATTTAGTAAACTTCACTGATTTAGTTACTCTAGAATAGAGTTGACAAAAAAAAATATACTAGAGTACTATAAGAGATTCAATAAATTAAAAAGACTAGATGACTAATAAGATATGTTATATGAGGTGGGATGTAGAACTACTAAATTTGTAGAATTATTTATAGAGTTTATTAGAGACATTATTTCTTTTAATATAGCCAAATTTACCTAATTTAGAAAATAATTTAAGAGAAGATAATTTGGCCACATTTAGAGGTGCCCCATTTTCTCCCTGGGTCTTTTTTTACCTTGCAAGAAACATATATGTGGTTCTACGGCGGTAGCTTAGAAATACGTCTTTCAAAACAGCAACCACTACAACATATGCAATTCCTTTGCGCGTCTCTCGTGTCCAGAGGCGACATTGATCCCATCAACCTCGGCCAGCACGCCAGTGATCCTAGACCTGCATTACCGCCGATCATCCCGATTCTGGCATCCACATTCTTCCTAGTGACCTGAAGTGACTTCGGATCACTAGGAAATATTACCGTCGATCATCTCGATTTCCTTCTAGTGAAGTTCGGGTCCTAAAAAAGACGTGGATGTCGGAATCGGGAGGCCCCGACGTCGATCGGAAGGCTGAACGTGCCGTGGTCTACGGCGCTCGCTTCAGAGCGCATTCCGATCGAGAGGCCCCGCGCTGGACAGTTGCGTGACAGCCAGCGCCGCAGCCACCCGTCCCGTCCGCCGGGGAGCGGTGGTCCGGGTAGTCCCTGCTACCTCCTGCTCTGTTCATGCCTCGGTTAGCGAAGCTTTTCATTTCACCCTGCTCAGGCCGCTTTAACTCGCTGCGTGCGTACGTACGTCTAGTGAAGCTACAGTTAGGGACTCCTACATACTACGTACGGAGTACAATACTAGGATAGCTACCGCGGCAACAACATGCAACGTTGCATGTGCGTGTGATCATCGGCTGTCCGCTCTGTGTCTGTGTGGGTTGCGATGCCGACTGACCATGGAGCCAGCGAGCATCCCAAATCTCCCAAACTCTCCCAGCTTGCTTTTTATGTGGGTCGGGATTTTTATTTCTCGTTGCTACTCTCTATCCATTGTGAGTTTCATGTTACAACTTGAACTATATATTCACATGTTCAAATAAATTTATTAAAAATTGGTTTAAAAAATCTATCTAACAATATTAATTATATATTATAAAATTATTATTATTTTTTTAAAAAGTGAGAAAGATATATAAATATTTAAATATTTAGCGACGAAGGAAGTATTAACCTCCGTTGCGGGCGGCAACGAGTGTGTCGCCTCCGATTGTGACACAGACGCAGAGACGCTGAGGAGGCATGCGAAGTTGGATCACGGGAAGGAATCCACGACTCCACCACCGCACCGGGATACTCAACCAGCAACCGGGCTAGCGCTCGGTCCTCTATATGGTTCGGGACTTGAGGCTGGCCGGTACCACGAATTATAATGAGAGAAAAAACACATGTGAGCATCAACTAGTGGTACGTTGTTTTTGCAAATATACTGATGCATGGATGGTCTGCTGCTCTGGATCTTGCATGCGCCACGGGAGGGACGCCCCTCGTCCGTCCACCACACTCAGCACGGCTTGCAAGATCGAGGGGTCTGCACACTTGCACTTTTCGGGGACGCCCCTGACGTGCAGCCGCACCTATAAAAAGAGAATCTGTGACCGCTCTGCACGCCCGAGAGATGCCCGTGTGCATGTGCGCAGCTAGCGCTACTACCACTTGGATCTGCTACTAGTACTCCGCTATCATTCCTACTGTAACAAGCTAGTACAATCGAGAGCTTTTGCGGAGGTGTGTACTCCAGGCAGGCAGGCAGGCGCCTCGGCCTCGCATTGAGGAACCGGATGGGCCTGTGTTGTTTATTGCGTGGCCGTGTGCGTAACAGAGCAACGGTCGTCAGCGCGCGACCGATCTGGCGTGTAGCGCAATCACGATCCGTGCAAATCCAAGTGTCAACAGAGTACTCGTAACGTAGACAGAAAATCGATGGCAGTGATTCGCCAGGGACAGTGTAAAGTGGCTGCCTAGCAGTTTGAAATAGAAATCAATTCTTTTCATGGAAGTGCGTGGCAGCGCTACTTCTGGTCTGCATCTGCTGGTTATATTGTACTGTAACAAGTAGAGTCCCTGACATAGCACATCCTGAAATTGCTATGGTTGTTGTGTTGTTGATTTTTTTCTTTTTTAAAAAAAGGGGTATATTTTTCTCATTATTACAGTGGCGATAATGAGATTGGTATGGCACATTGTGAAATTGGCATGGTTGTTGTGTTGTTGTTGTTATTGTCACCGGCTCAGAAGTTGTCTTGTTTGTTTTAACTTATCAGCTCAGTTTTGGTACAATTTTATCTCTTTGACTCATGCGTTATAGCGGATGACAACATCTATACATGTGGAAATTGAATTGATTGGAAAATGAATTGAAGTTACATGCATCTTTTATAATTTTGCACTGCTTGATCGTTTTAAAATATCTTGTGAGTATTACTACTCCCTCTGTTTTCAAAAACGATAATCGTATTAGACTAGCTAGAGAAAAACTCATACAAAATTGATTTTGATTATTAATTTCTCTTATAATATAAACTCGGAGAATAAAACATCAATACCATCTAGACACATTTTAACACAAATCTATTATTGTAAGTTTTATGCTCTAAATATTTATACAACATGACTAATTGTTGGACTTATTCTCTAGTCTAATACAATTATGATTTATGAATGGAGGCAGTATATTATAGAACAAAAGGAATATGTTATATTGAGAATAAGCAATTTAATGAGAAAGAAAGCAAAAGGGAACGTTGGATATAAATTATTATTAAACGGGATAGGAATATGCTCCATGGCCAGTCCTAGATTATTGAGATACACAAGCATGACTGCATGAGTGTGTACTTCTAAATTGCTCAATCGGTTTCTTGTGTAGTTCCATCATTCCTTATCTTGAAAGTTACTGTCGGGCGTACTCCGTGTTTCTCCATCCACGCACTTGCCATTTTGCCATGACCCATGGTTGTCAAGCAAGTCCAAGTCCACGCTACCCACCAATAGAGTCCCTAGAGGCTAGAGGAGAAAGCATTGATGTGCTCTTCTTTGACGTTGGCGGTTATCTGGACAAAAACACAAACACAGGTATGGTCAATTTGCTTCAGAGAAAACTCAACGTGTCAATGGCACATTTGTGACGACTAGATTATCACAAGTGAACCTTTTTTTTTTGGATGATGAACAAGAAAAAATATAATTAAATATATATATAAGTTTGTGAGGTATTTGAAAATTATATATTGTTCTCACACAGACAACAATATCTACGTACTCCCACCATCATCCAAAAGTTTATAAAACCCACTCCCAATCTAGTTTTTAGCAATTTTTTTTAAAAAAATTCAGTCTCTTTTTTTTCCTTTGTAAATGTGAGATGTGGGCAACAGCTAAAATGCACGAGAACCATTGTGCTCTATGCAACGGCTAAAGGTGTGTATGACCAGTTCACACTGCTGATGCCCTAAGGCCAGTCTTAATGGGGTTTCATCAAAGTTTTATGGGCATTAAATACGCTGATGTGGTACTGTATTGATGAAGAGAGAGATGATGAGAGTTTCATGGGAGTAGAGATAGTTTTATCTCCATGAAATTACTGTGCACTGTTTCCAAAAAAGTTTTGTGTTAGAAACTGTGACATAAAACACCCACTGACGATGGCCTAATTGTCATACTCCTACTTATAAAGTAGTCAAGCAAATATCAAATGCAATACAACAATTCACAAGTATTTTTTTATATCTAACGAGTGGGATACTAGATACTCATGGGGTCTTCACTTGGAAAAAAATACATACGGGCATACGGGTCTTTCTTTTTTCCGTAATAATTCCCTCCACTGAGGAGAAATTTGGTCACGCGGGGTCCATGGGCACAGGAGGACGTTAGCCTCGGATGCAGCCCGTGGTCCAAAACCAAAAGGGAAAGGCAGAGCAGAAATGAGGGCTGGACCCATGGCCGGGGTCCTGTCGTTGCACGGGGGTACCCCTCCCTACCCGTAACAAGAATTTGGTGATAGGGGCGCATGCACCCGTACTTAATAAATAAGGCTAAACTCCGGCCTTGCAGCACTGCCGAAAGCACAAGCTCACCTAATTGAGGCCATGTAGGCTTGTCATTTTGGCACACATAGATAGACATGCCGTGCCCAGGAGCACATGGCACCAACCGAATCATTTCAGCAACCGTCTCCACAATCTGAAATCCAGTCACTCACGGAACACAGAGAGCTTTCCATTCTATCACCGAGGAGCGTAAACTCGGGATGTTTAGCAGAAGCGTGCAGGCGAAGTAGTAAAGGCAAGGGTTGCTGCTTGTTGTCCTGATGGAAATGGAACGGGATCTCTCTTTTTTTCCCCCTTTATTTATCTCTTTTTTCTCCTCTGGAAAAACCAGAAAATGATGCTGCACGGCACGGAACAGCCGCCGGTGGCAAGGCTGGAAGATGCTCCCGTCAGTGTCGAGCAGCGATGGTCCCCGAGACTTTTTTCTGCGTGCTGCTGCACCTGCACCAGCACGGTCCTTGCTGTTGCTTCAGTCAGTCGGTTGCGGCTTTCTATCTTGGACAACGCGCTCCGTGAAGATTTCCATTATTCGGGAGTCGAGACTCGAGAGTGCACCATCAAGGGCTTGATTTGCAGTGCAAGTTTGAGAGCAGAGCTGAGCAGGCTGAGTAAAGTTTAGATGTGCTAAGCCTGTCGACTTGCCGTAAAATCGTGCGGAGGCTTCTAACTTTGCCCGTGGAGTGAAGTGTCGCCATCGGTGTTGACAAAGCGGAGAGCTGCTGACTCTGACCAATTAGAAAGGCAGAGATGAGAAAATCGCCTCCCATACCAAGGGAAAGCGCTAATACCATTGGGCGGTCGTTTGCCCGGGCCTCGCCACACGTCCACGTTTTCCCTTTTTTTTTTGCCGGGCGGTTCTTTTTTTTTTCTTTTTCCAGGTGGTTGTTTCCTTTCTCTTTTTTTTTTCAGGTGGTTGTTTTCTTTTTTTTAACCGGGCGGTTGTTGCTTTCCTTGTTTTATTTATCATCTGATTTGCTTTTCTTTTTCGTGCAATATTTATATCTCTAAATAAATTTGTTAAACAAATTAGATTTAAAGATCTTTTCTGATGATATTAAGAAAAACAAACCGTAACAAGTTTCATTATATAAATGAATAAAAAACAAAGAAAGCAAGACAACCACCCGGCAAAAAAAAATGATAAAGAACCACCGGTAAAAAAAAAACTGGACGGGTGGCGATGGGGTCTGGCCGGCCCGGGCAAACGATCGCCCCATCGCGCTTTCCAAGGGAAAGCTACTAGTACCTCTTTCAGACGTGTAGGAGTAAAGCACAAAATAGAAAAGGCACTGCCGGAGATGTATAGACGTCATCAGAAATTTTCAAACACGGTTGCATTTGGGTAAGTGGGACTGGAAGTATTCCGTGGGTCATCAAAATTCTCGAACACGGGTTGTGCATAATAGTCTAGGTAGGACACTAGCGCTAGGGTGCAACCAGACATGAGCGATGGAATGGAACGGATCAGCTGAAACACACTATTGTTGGTCACTTGATCCTATAGGTCAAGCAAGTGGATGATGATAGATAGAAGATAGAAATCAGATGTTCAGACAGTGGTAACACGGAATCTGGTTCAGCGTCGTAAATCAGACGCTCCTGTTGGGCTGCGTGCTGTCCGTGTCCCACTGCTATAGCTGCTGCTAGTCGTATCGATCGTACTACGTACTACGGTACCAGAAGAAAAAGCCACCTCGACGGCCTGCTGCCAGGTGCCAGCGGCAGGGCGCCGGCGCAGGCACCAGTCGCGAGCGGCGCGCCGGTGAGATAACCGGTGACCAGTGAGTGAAGCATGGCCAGACGAAGCAGCATCGCCTCGCCTCGGCTGTGGTGCTAATCCTGAATACTACTGTATCAGTGAGTAGCATCACTATCTCAACCTGCGCTAAAAGCGCGCGTCCTATCAGAGTGTGAGATCAATTTAGGTCCCTAGTAGCGTCACGGCGCACGGCGTCGTTGGTCATTGGTGTGCTAGTCATCTATCCGTCCATGCTTGCTTTTTAATAATAAATAATACTAATAACGATAGAAACAGTTCTAGCTTAGGCTAGGCTTTTGCCAAGAGATGTGACCTTCATCAGGCGTCAGAACAAGTAACGGTACCTGTCTGCCCGGGGGGGGGGGGGGGTTAAAAAGAAAGGTGACGAAACCGCTCAGATTTCATTGTTTTCTTTAAGGTAAAGCTATCACGAGAGATGTTAAATTTGTAATATTTACTCGCGTTCGTTTTAAATTATAAACCGCTTTTATTTTTATATATATTTTTTGCTATATATTTAGACATATTATTGTATTTAGGTAGTACATAACAAAGTGAATGAAAAAAATCAAAATGACTTATAATTTAAAACAAAGTGAGTATATAATAGAGAAGAGTTAAATTCCTAGGTCCAGAAACAAGATATAGAAGAAAAGAGTATAGAAGCTATACAACTGCGTCTATCTAGATGAAAATGTAGGCGGAAGCTAGCCAAAACTCAAATGTCCTAGGGATTTCATTCTCGGCTCTGGTTCTGGTTCCAGCTCTCCACCAGAGAGGTTTTACCAAATATTTTGTTGGAGGGGTCATTTTTAAATTAAAAACAGAGAAGCAGAAGTCTTTTCATGGATTGGCTCCTCCGGATGCGCTCTCTAGGTGGAGGCCCTGCCAAACGCCTCTTTACTCCATCCTTCATTTTCGCAAGCAGCTCAATCACTGAATCACTTTTTTCTAAAAAATATCTTTTGGTCCCTAGAAAAGATTTCATTGTCTCTTTTCTCATCATATAAATTTTACATTGTGTGGTTGACCCCACTGCTCAGTCTCCCTCTTATACCCGTGTTAATTAGTGTGTTACTCTATCCCTTAAAACTTTTTGTACGTTTTGCACATGCATTCAAAACGTACCATTTTTCATCAAGTATCTCTGAAATGGTTCATTAGAATATAAAAAATGATTTCATAAATTTTCAAGGAATGTAAAAAGGAAGTCTACAAAGATCATTAAAATATCTAACATTGTAAGGCTTACGTAGACAGAGAGAGGAGAGAGGGGGTGGACAGAAACTACTACACTGCTCCGTTTCCTCCCTGTGTCTTTTTTGACCTTGCAAGAAACATATATGTGGTTCTACGGCGGTCGCTTAGGAATAAGTCTTTCCGACGTCTCCTTTGTGTTGCGGTAACTTTCTCTCTTGTTGTGTGGTTCTAGATCTTGTGAGGGCGTGAATTTTTGGATTTGAGTTTCTATCAAATATAAAGAGGCAGTCTATTTATGAGCTCTTCCTGTTTTGGAGTTGTAACTTTTAGCAGTGTCATTGTTTTGGAGGTTATCGTTGGAAGTTATGATTTCTGAGATGCTGAGAGGACATATTTGTTCAAGGTTTAAGGGTACATGTCTTGCCTGTGTGTGTTGTGGCGTCATTTGGAGGCTCCTCTTATTTATTTGTCTTTATGGAACACAAGCGTGGATCTTGTCCTAGCCAATAGGTATTCAAGGGATTTCTAGCCATGTCTTTCTTGACAACTTCTAGCACGTGGTGCTAGGGCAAGGTTACTCTCTTTTTTGCTTGGTTCAGAAGTGATGCAATTGTTACAGAACATGAAGTTGGAGGTCTTACTGTATATATGTAATTCATAACGTATAATCGCTTCATACCTGAATCTGTTGACGTTTTCTAGCCTCTTGTTCTATTTTCTCAAAGCTTGACGTTGTACAGTCACAGGTGAAGTTTGGACTGGATTGCCCCAGACCGACGCCTCGATTTGTGTCGGCTTCAGCACGCTCGCCTCCATCGCCGCTCACTCAGCTAGTGTTCCGCAAAAATGGCCAACAAAATGCCCTGCCAGGCATCAAACCCGGAACCTTACGCCTCTGGACTAAGCCTTCACTACTACACAAAAGATTTTACATAACACTTGGCATTTATTAACCGTGACGGTTTTTCACCTAAACCGCCACGGTTAATAGGTGGCCAGAAAGCCAGTCGGCTTGGGGTTACAACCGCCACGGTTAATGCATTAACCGTGGTGGTTAGTATTACATAACCGCCAGGTTTAATCCATTAACCGGGCGGTTGCTGTTGCACAACCGCCTAATGCATTAACTGTGGCGGTTGATGTTACTTAACCGCCACAATTATTAGACCATTAACCGTGACGGTTGATGTTAAGATAACCGTCACGTTAAGTCTGTAGTATAATACACACTCTTCTTTTCTCGCGATTCCTTCTCCATTTTGATG
Organism: Microstegium vimineum; assembly: GCA_022036555.1. NCBI lineage: Eukaryota > Viridiplantae > Streptophyta > Magnoliopsida > Poales > Poaceae > Microstegium > Microstegium vimineum. The sequence continues at coordinate 31,767,762 of CM039138.1, forward strand.
ATTTTGAGCTAAAACCATTGTAAAGACCTGATTAGCCTAGAGGGGGGGTGAATAGGCATGTTTTTCAAAGTTTAACAACTTTCTGTTAGCACAGGCCCGACACTGCTGGCCTTGGGTCCGGCACTGCCGGGGTGGCCAACACTGCTGGCCTCTGGGGAGCAGTGCTGGTCACAGGGACAGATCAAAGCACAATTCAAAATGTAAACTAAATATGGAAATTGTGCTTGAATAGAAACCTTCCTAGAGGTGTAAGGAACCTCTAGTACCACCTGAAGATGGTAGCAACACACCCACCGAGTAGATCGGGTCCAAACCCTAGAAATCACCTTGCAAACAATATATATGAAAGTAAAGTAACAAGCACACAGTGACACAAGATTTGACCCGTGGTTCAGCTCGCCACCAAGGCTTGCCTACGTCCACGTTGTTGAGGTGCACCACACAAGGCTCAAGCTCACCACAAAGGCTAGCTCTTTCCTCGGTCTCAAGTCAAGAGAATTAACCCTTGAGATGGGAGAAGTGTATTAGCAAATGATGGGTGATACAAACTTCCCTAGGCTGCCACAACGAAGGAGGCAAGCTCAAGGGCAACCTCTAACCGGCTAGGAGCAAAGCTCCAAGAGTAAAGAACTCAAACCGCCGACCACCACGTGAAAGGATCTAGATGCCCAAGAGGGGGGGGGGTGAATTGGGCTTCTTTTAAATTTCTAAAGCAATATTAAAACCTATTAATGCCAATCACCCCTAGTGCCTACCGCAAAGTGTATCCTAACTAGAAAGCAATAGCAAGCCAAGGAATTGAAAGACAACCTAAGCAATTATAGTAGGAATTGAAAGAACAAGGTGGAAAGTAATGCACGTAAGTAAAGAGCTAGGGAAAGGAATTCTTGACACAGCGATGTTTTCCCGAGGTATCGAGGTGTCGACACACACCCCTAGTCCTTGTTGGAGCACCTCACTAGGTATAGCTCCCCCTCTACCCACGCAAGGGTAGAGTGCTCTCTACGGGCTGATTCTTCGCCACTCCGGCTCGGTGAATCGCCCACAACCAATCACAGAAGCTTGGAGAAGAGCCGCCGACAATCTTCCGACGATCACTTCCTCCGAACACCACCGAACTGTCTAGGTGCCGTCAAACACCAAGAGTAACAAGCACAAGACCTTCACTTGACCAACTCAAGGCTAGGAAGGTGGATGGATGCACACAAGTCACTCCTAATCACTCTAGGAGGGAAGAACAAGATGAACTCTCTCAAATCTCTCCCTCACTAGGCACTTGGCTCTCCAAGAACTCTCTCAAGGGTTCCTCAGGTGAAACAATGGCCAAGAGAGCTCTCAAGGACGAAGAGGGCAACTATAAATAGTCCCCACCTCCAAAACTAACTGTTTCCTGCTTTTTCCACTTTCTACGAAGGCACCGTACTAGTCCGGAGGTCACACCACCGGACTAAGGCAATTGGTCCGGAGCACACTTCGCAGTTCAAACTCGCTGGAAAGCAGGCACCGTCGGACCACTCGCTATGGCCTGACGCCTATAACAGAACCGTCCGAATTATAAGAGATCAAGTACTAAAGTAGCTGAATTAACTGCCACTTAATAGCACTTGAGCCCATATAGTCCTGGTAGTCCGTGAAATCTCGAAGGATTTCAAACATTTCCACAATACAGCCAAGATCGAGATAGTTCAGTAGCACCATTCACACGATATAAAGTTCAACATAATACAACAGTATCAGAGTGCGAAGACTCAACAGTTATTACAAACCATTGTTCGAATTGAAAGAGAAGCGGCAGCCTTTTAACACGATAATCTCCAAAGTAGTTCTTAATAGAGTGCCAGACTAGGGACATATCCCGCAACAGCAAAAGAAGAGTCTAGAAGTGACCAAGCCCATGGTCTAGAAGTCATCCCCAACGAGGTAGAGACAGTTAACACAATAACCATGCAGGAGCTGACCATCTGCAAAACATCATGGGATAAAACCCTGAGTACAAGAAGGTACTCATCGAGACTTACCCGCCATAAATGAAAATAAAGACTCCAAGAAGGATGAAGGCTTATGGTGGTTTAGCTGATTCTTTTGCGGAAAAGCATGCGACTAACCTTTCAAGTTTTAGTAAAGATATAGCAACAAGCTTTTAATAATATTACCTGCCATCTACATTAGCCACTAGTCTATGCCAGACATGTTGGATTTAAGCATACAAGAGGATCCATCATCATTTCAGGCTTTCCATAAACCGGATCACCAACATTAGTTTCATAGTCGTGTAAATGTTGTCATCACCCTAGTCAAGTGCTCTCTAACCAGGAGCGATGACGATTCGAATCAGATTCCTACTCAGCTGAGAGGGTATTCCCTACACAAACCACACTCACGCGCGTAGTGAGCTACAGGTCACCGAAGACACTATTCGGGTAAAGTCGCGGGATGAACAGGGACCACCGACACCCAAGGGCCGCCCAAAAGCCAGCAGTTGTGAAGGTTTTAGATCGCGCCCCTGTGTCCGAACCCCGCCTCACACCAGCACGATGCGTCGCCATCCAAACCCGGCCCGAATAATGTACCGGCTTCACGGTCGGAACGAGTTATCCTTCTAGTTAAGTGTAGTGCATGCGTTCAACATGACCAGACGAACGGCAACAAAAATAGTCCTTAGTTGACACGATCGAGTCACCCCCGTCCAAAGTATAGGGAGTTCCCCGCCGATCTTAGTTCCATTTACCATTCCGGATATCATTCTGAGATAACCCATATCATGTGATGAGGATATAACCTATATCTCGCGGGTAATGAAATCACCCGACTTCTACCGAACTAAGCCAACTAAGCAAGACTGCCACGATCGAACTTTAGGTAACAAGGTAAAGGTATAAATAGGATAACAAGGTAATATGCATCAACGGTTGCACTCAACTCCTATACTTAATGCAACAATAAAGTGCGAATAGTAAATGTTAGACTTTTGCAAACTGGGAGAATGCTCCGGGGCTTTCCTTGCTCAAATATGCTGGCGACGTAGTTCGGGCACTCCTGCAGCTGGTCCTCCTCACCGGGATCCTCGGGCTGCACCTCCTGAGTGGCTTGCTCCTGCTCCTGTGTCATGTTCTCCGGGTTCTCGTCCTGCAATCCTGTATGATGCAATGCGAGCACATATAAGCGCATATGATGCAATGAGACATGATGAGATGGTATGTATGTCAAGTGCTGCAGGTAACACTTAATAATACTCATCTAATTAACAACTTAAGCATGCAGGGTTAACTTAATAGTCCTTCCTTAAACATGGTAGAACAACACTTGCAAATAAGTTATACTTTGAAAAACATCAAACAGTTCAGCACATATTTTTACTAATTACTACTAAATACCAGGATCCCTCAAAAAAAGTATCGAATATTTATATTACATAAAAAAATTATTAAAATTCATTAAGCTAGTCATTTATTACATTATAAACCCTACACAAATTTTCTAAACAAAACATAGGGTATTTCATAATTTTCATAGATAGATCTCTATTACAGAAACCTAACAAAATAAGTTTCACAATTTTCAAAGCTATAAATAATTAATTATGCATTTCTCAAGTTTTAGCCTTAAACAAGATTAAATAAATCTATACAGAAAACTGATACAATAAAACATGGAAAATACACCAAACTGTAGATCTGGACAAAAGAAACCTAACAAAACTAGTTTGACATTTTTAGCATTTTTCTGTGAATTGATATGCATTTTACAAGATTCAAAAGAAATAAAGGAAATAATTTTCTTTTTCGGATCAACCTTAAAACGCTACGTGCACCCGAAACGCGAACACACGCAACACACACAACGACCGACAGGTGGGGCCTCGGGCCCACGCGTCAGCCGCACACACGCATGTGCACCCGGCGGTGACGCAGCTCGTCGCCGACGAGGTCTCCGGCGACGGGGACGGCAGCACCGGCTTCGCCTCGACGAGACAAAGCCGACGACGGCCTCAGCTTGGTGAGCGTGCGCTCCGGGCGAGCTCTCCGCCGGCCATGGCGGCGCAGCGGCGACGGAGCACGACTATGGCGCGACTCCGGCCGTGATGTCGCGCGGCGAGCAGCGGTTCACCCTCGCGGGTGCTCTGCAGAGGTCGGCGAGCAGCGCGTAGAGCGAAAGAGAGAGCAGGCGGCACGGAACGGCGCGACGGCGCTCGGAGCAGGGCGCGGCAACCACGGCGCGGCGGCGCGCGATTGACGCTGGTCGAGGCCTTACCAAGGTGGTTGATCGGCGTTGCGGCTGGGTGGAGGCGAGGCGGAGTTGGCGCACGCGCGGCGGTCGACGACGTGGAGCGAAGCCGCGGGAATGGCACGGCGAGCGGCGGCGCTCGCGTGCACTGCTGCGGCTGCTGCTGCTGCTCTAGGGTTAGGGCGAGGGGGACAGAGAGCGAGTGAGAGAGAGTGAGGGCGAGAGGGGGACAGAGCGGCGGTTTTGGGCGCGGTCGGGACAGCCACTGCCCCAACCGGCTGTATGCCGGCGGCCACGTGGCTCGCACGGGCTGGGCAGGCGGCGCGTTTTTGCGCTCAGCGCGTGGGAGCGGGCGCGCGGGTGCTGGTGTGGCTACGGCGCAGGCTGGCTTCGGCCAGCGGGCTGAAAGTGGGGCGCCGGCCCACATAAGTCAGGTAAGGTTTTTCCTTTTTGTTTGTAAATTTTAGTTTTTTCCTTATTTTTCTTAAAACTCAATTTTGACTAAATTAAACTCTTTTTCAGGTTTTGATGCAAACACATAAATTTCTCAGAATATTAAACTGCACAAACTTTCTTTAAACATTATAGCCAAATTCCGTTTACTTTTTAAACTGGAAAATCAAACTCAGATTAAAGCCTATGCAAACATTATTTTTAAAATTGCTAAGCCATACTAAATTTCAGAAAAATAAACTTAGTTTCATACCATGATCAAAGCACTAATCTTTAGGTTACATTTAGCATGATGGTTCAAGGTTAAACATATTAAACAACCAAGATCAAAGCCACGGATTAAACACATGATATGATGATGCTATGCATGAATGCTTCATGTGATGAATGCTTTAGGTTTAATTAAGAATGATTTAATTATGCTTAACACTAGAGGTGTTACAACGCCCTCGTCCGGAGTCAGGGTGCTTACTGGACTCCAAGGTCCAGCTGAGCTTGGCACCACCGGAGCACTCTCCTTGGTCCGGTGCCCTGGTCCGACGCATAGGTCCGGAGCCAGGGTGCTTACTGGATCCAACATCTCCTCTGACTCGAAGCGTCGGACTAGAGTACGGTCACACGTAGGACTAGTCCGGAGCCTCCTCTGAGGCTACCTTCCACTGGCAGGGACCTCCGGACCACTCGACTATGGTCCGGTGCTCCTTTGGACAAGTGGTCCGGAGCTCTTGTCTCTGAAACTTGCCTAAGACAGGGACCGTCAGACCACTCTCCTTGGTCCGAAGCCTCCTAGGCAGACTGGTCCGGAGCCTCTTTCTCCCCATGTTTCAACTCTTTTCACTAGGATTTCTCTAGGGGTTTTGCTCCTACCAACTCAAGGGCTATTAGCAGGGTCTCTAGGACTAGTTGTGACAAGTGTGCATACACCAACATTCCCAAACTCTCCTAGGTCAAGCTACTAACCTCATACCCTCCTTTATAGTATGGTCAAAGGAAAAACAAAACCCTAGTCTATACTTAGTGCCCTTCTCACACCTCATGACACTAAGAGCTAGCCTAGTCTTCACCTTGTAGCTTAATCCTTTCAACCAAAATGATTTCCATCTTGGGGGGATGGATATCCATTAAGCCCATTCAATAAGCATCACTTATGACCTAACTCTAATGACTTTGCCTCTGCAAAACACACGTTAGTCATAGTGACCTAGTATTGTCGTTAATCGCCTAAATACAAGGGACCATGATTCTTCAATCTCCCCCTTTTAGGTGATTGACCACAATACAAGCTCGAGTAGAGAATAAGAGTGAATTTTGATTAGTGAAAACATGACTTGACATGAGATAGGCATGGGTTAGTAATAAGAAAGACATAAACATGCCTAAACCATTTAAGCCATGACAAGCACAAAAGATATGAAGAGAGCACAGTACTTGATTTTAAAAGGATATGTTATACCAAAAGACCAGAGATTAGCGCGGAAGCAATAGCATAACCAAGTGACATGATATATATAAGAGGTCCACACATGTCACACAACCATCAAGTCTCAACCATCACACACATATCATACAATGCATAAAGATGGTAAACGTGATGCATGATGCGATAGAGTATATTACACATCAAAAGAACGAGTCATACTAGCTCCCCCTGAAGCTAGCCCATCTACTCGACTCTCCCTCTCTTCCTTTGGCGTCAAAACACCAAAGCTAAGCGTCTGGAGGCGGAGTGGAAGCAGTAGTGGCACGATCAAGGATGCGAAAGTCGTTGAGAGCATCGTCATCATCCAAGGAGTCCTCCCCCTGAGTGTGTGTCGCTGGAAGTGGAGCGGTCTGGGGAATAGGAGCTGACGTGCCGACTACCTCTGATGTTGTAGAGTCTGGAGCTGTAGCTGGAGCAGGAGTAGGAGTAGTATCTGCCACTGTCTCTGAAGGAGCCTCTGGAGCTGCGGAGTCCGGTTGTGCCTCTGGCACTGACTCGACCGAAGTCTCTGGAACCGGTGGTTGCTCAGGCGGAGCTGGAGTAGTGGAGACAACGGTGGCATCTGTCATGATAGCCCAGGGCAGAGTAGATACATCAGGTGCCCGGGTGTCAAGAGTAGCCTCCGACAAGGCAACAAAAGAGCGGTGTTGTCCTACTGTCGGTGAAACGAACTCGGCCTCAATCTCGGCTGCTAGCTGCTGACCAGTAGGGGACGGCTGCCCAGTGATGGCGCTGAACGATGTAGAAAGATTTCTAGCAGTGGCACCCATCCTAGCAGACATCGGCGTGAAGCCGGTAGTGAGAGGAGTGAACTGCTGAGTCGGGCCGAAGGTGTCCAACCACTGTGTAACCTGTGTCGTCGGGGACTAGAACGGGGTGGTCACGCTGGCACCCTGAAGTCCACTGGACTGTACGACAGGGGTGGATGTGACTGACGGACCGACTGACACTGGCGGTGCAACTGAAGGGGCCACTGACTGCTGAGAGCCCACGACAGGTCCAAGTGTTGGAAAAGCCACTGACGGACCAGCTGACTATGAAGGCTGGGTCTGACTCATCATCCATATCTGTGGCGGAGCAGGAAACTCAATAGGAGGAGCACCGGTCCACTTCATCATATGGGCCATGGCCATGTTCTGCTGCTGGATTTGCTGAGACTGTAGCTGCAAGCGCTGGGACTCAAGCTTCATCTGAAGCATCTGGCGCTGCACCTCATAGTGTCTGTCCTCAGACTGTCTCTGTAGCTCATCCTGTCTCTGCTGAATATGGGTGACAGTCGTCACAAGAGATCCCTGCTGCTCCTGAATCCGATCTAGAACCTTCAAAATAAGAGTCTCTGTAGTGGAGGCAGTACCAGAGCCACCAGCCTCGGCGTCATGTGTCTGTGGAGGTATCTCTGGAATTGCATGGTACTCTGCATCTGAGCTATCGGAAGTAGTATCCTCAGGTGTAGCAGCTGCCCCGGTGTTTAACTCATGGAGCTCCTGCTGCTCAACGCCTCTGATGGAATTGTCCTCTTCATCCACAGCATCTCTATCGGCTGGTGCAGTCCTTTGCTTCACAAGCTGAAGCACCCGGTTCCCAAACCTTTGATCAATAGAAGCTAGCGCTCTGTAAGGTGGAAACGAAGTCTCGGACGCATCGAGCAGAGCACGGAGTCCAGGCTCGGTCCTCTCATGCATGATAGCAATGATGGCGCATATCCATTGAGCATAGGGAAACTATCGCCTAGCCCGCATCCCATCTGAAATCACATGCTCAATCTCGGACACAAGGAAGTCTGCTATATCAAACGGTGTCTGTGAGACGAGAGCCTATAGAAGGAAATGCTGCAAGTTGGTCAAACCATCCTTGTACCCGGTGCGTGGCAACAGTGTACGTCGTAGAACATCGTTCAAGTGGCGAACGGTAGGGTGTAGCTCTGTTGGGGTACGTCGAGAACCCTCTGTGAAGGGTGGCCGAAAGAGTGGAGCAACCTCCTGAACTGACAAAGCATGGCCACCTCGAGCTCGGCGAGGTAGGGAGACTCCTCCATAGCAGTCATAGTGGAGACTGAGCTGATCGGCTGTCCCTGTGAAGCGAAGTACCTCTCTGAGTTGTGTCAAGTAAAGTCTGTGTCGCTCGCCTCTGAAAGTGTACTGGAGAAACTTGTGATCTGGCTCAATCCACACTGAAGCATAGAACTCACGGACCCACCTCTCAATATAGTTCCCTGAGCGACCAAGGAGGTCGGCAAAGCCCGGAAGGTACTCAATGTAGGGGCGGATCTCCTCACCAGCAATCTCAACAATGCTCTTCAAGGAGCAAACTCTGTGAGGGCGTATCTGAATGGAAGCGAGTTGTGCTGCCCTGTAGAAATCCTCCATAAGGGTAGTGTGCCATCCGCGGGAAGCTCTAGGGTCACGCTGATCCGGGCACCACTTATCTAGCTGAACAAACCGGAACTTCTTCACTTGCTTTGCTGTGAGCTCTCTCAAGTCAAGGTGAACAGAAGCAAACTCTGAAGTAGGAGTTGTTGAGGCGTTCTAAGGTGACGAAGTGGCTTGGGAGCAAGTGATACGTCCCCAGGAAGTAGGTGCCAAAGGAACTGCAAGAACTTCTGTGACTAGCTCTTGCTCATCTGGAAGTGTCTCAGACTGAGCTGGGGGTGTAGAGGGTAGAACCCGTGGAGGAGTACCGATACGAACTGAGCCTCGGCGACCACCTCGCTGTGCGCAGTCTGCTGCATCTGCCACTGCCTCGGCCTGCTCGGCCTATGAAAGCTTTCGATTTTTCTTCTTAGGCTTCTCTACCACCTTCTTCTTCCCCTTGTCCCTTGAGGGACGCAGAGGAGGAGGTGGATCATCACCAGAACCACTGACACGAGCACGTGAACCACGGGCCATAACTGATCAACAGAGAAACCACTGCCCACTGACAAGAACCACTGCCCAAACTGACAAAAGAGAAACACTGCCACGAACCTCTGTCACAACCAACTACAAACTGCAATCAAAGAACAAACTGACAGAGGGGCCTCCTAGCCACTGTACTGATCCTCCTGAGGCTTTGCCTCAATCCATACTCGCGAGGTTTGCCCCGAGTTTATACTGCCACTGTCGCTGCTAGATAGAATAGATAGAAGTATATAAGCATATATATATCACTAGAGACGAGATGCCGTATGGAAGCAAGCACTAGATAAGTATAGAGTGAAATCTGCCATGGTACCTGAGGTAAGCGAGCGTACCTAATCCAAGCAAATCAGACTCTGAGCCACACTCCACAAGGATTGGTTGCCAACTGAGAATTACAATTAGCAATTTAGATTAAGTGAATTTGGAGAGTTGAATTGTATGGAAGTGACAAGGTTTATGTACTAAGCCATGGGATGATCAAGCTAGACAAACCGCTAAAACAAGATCAAAGGCATACCCTAAGGACAATGAAGGTTAGTTGGCGAAGACGAATCGACGACGAAATACCCAAACCCTAGGTTTAGGAAACCCTAGGGGGGAGATTCCTTCTTGAAGGATGACAATGGCAAGGTGAAAGCTAGGCAGGGTGAGGGGGTTGTCACAGTGGAGGTGAAGCTTCGTGGACTTGGTCTCCGGCGAGTGGGACCTCGACGGTGAGTGGTGGTGGAGGCGGCAGGCGACGGCGCTGCTCTGCAGGAAGCTTGAGGAGGCAGGGCAGGGCAGGCAGGAGCGGTGGAGGGCAGCGACACTCTGGTGAAGGGCTCACCGGCGGCGAGGGCGGCGCAGGCGAGTGGGCAGAACACGGGCGAGAGCGGCGGCTGACGCGGGCCGCGCGGTGTACGGAAGACGGAGAAAGAAACAACCGACAGAACAGTGCTCTCGCGGGGGGTTAAGCGCGAAAAATCCGAGCGCCGGACCACTCGTCATGGTCCAACGGGTGGTCCGACGGGGTGGTCCGACGGATTCTTGGAGAAATGAACCAATACAGTAAGGGTCCGACCACCGGACGAGCGCGTTGGACTAACCACCGGACCAAGGAAGGTGGTCCGAAGGTCTGTTGACTAGAAGGATTAGCGCTGACCGAGGCTCCGGACATTTCGTCGATGGTCCGAAGGAGCGTCGGACCTCTGGTTCGACGGATTTTTTGGCTGGAGAAAACTGAGTACAGTGAGGGACAGAGCACCGGACCACTAGGCGTCGGACCATGCCGAGTGGTCCGGAGGGTGGTTCGGAGCTTGAAAAACTTTGAAATTTCCTGCTTTTCTCTCCCATCTTTTCTCTTAGCCAAGTACCAACACAAAAGAGCAGAAGGAACCACTTGTTGGACTTAGGATAAGAACAATCTCTCAAACCCTCAATTTAAAAATAGTTTGCCATATGCTTAGAATTAGTTTTCTTAAGAAAAATAGTTCAATAAAGCTCCAAGGATCACCATAGGGGCACAAGAGGGGTATTAGCTGTAGCTAGAGCTTGGAATGCTCCCCCTAAGTGACGAACCTAGAGGATGATCAAAGTTAACCGAAAAGGAAGCAACAAACAACACACATGCAAATGCTATGCAATTACGAAATTTGAATCTAGGTTGCTTGCAAGTTTAAACCACGGTAAGGCTTTGTCACACGCTTTAGGGCGGTTATCTCGACCGCGTTAGCCAAGCCTATGTGCATTAATATAGATTAAACATGATTATATTACAAATGAATGCATGGTTCACACAATCTCATTTTTAGTGAAATTTGAGTGATCAAGCACATTCAACTCGCTTCTCAACCTACAAAAGGTTGTTTCATCGAGTGGTTTAGTGAAGATATCCGTCAATTGATCTTCGCTCTTAACTCCAACTAGTGTTATGTCTTTCCTAGCCACATGATCTCTAAGAAAGTGATGACGGATATCAATGTGCTTGGTGCGAGAGTGTTGAACCGGGTTGTTGGCAATCTTTACGATGCTTTCATTATCACACAAAAGTGGAACATCTTTTAAAACAACACCGTAATCAAGAAGTGTTTGGGTCATGTATAAGATTTGTGCACAACTTGCTCCCATGGCAATGTATTCCGCCTCGGCGGTAGACAATGCCACACTGTTTTGCTTCTTGGAGGACCAAGAGACAAGTGATCTTCCTAGCAAATGGCAACCGCCGGAGGTACTCTTCCTATCAACCTTACACCCGGCATAATCTGAATCGGAATAGCCACAAAGTAGGAAGGGGCTCCTTTGGGATACCAAAGGCCAATGCTAGGGTGTGGCCTTATGTACCTAAAGATTCTTTTGACCGCACATAAATGCGACTCCTTAGGGCTTGCTTCAAACCTAGCACACATACACACACTAAACATGATATCCGGCCTAGATGCGGTGAGGTAAAGTAAACTACCGATCATAGAACGATAGAGAGTTTGGTCAATCGGTTTACCTCCCTCATCGAGATCGAGAGGCCCATTAGTAGGCATTGGGGTCTTGATTGGCTTGCAATCCTCCATCTTGAATTTCTTGAGCACATCATGAGTGTACTTCTCTTGAGATATGAAGGTGCCCTGTAACACCCCTGGTGTTTAAGCACTTAATTAAAACTTGATCATGTCATCATATGCATTAAGCATCATTCATTTGATTGAGAACCTTGTTATGCATTGAACTAAAATAAGTTTATTTGGTTGTGTTTGATCATTTGTATGAATGTTGGTCATCTTTTCAAATTCAAACTTTCAAATTTTAATCCAAACCCTAATTACCAAAGGGGGGTAGATTCAACCATAAACATGATTTTCAAAATCTATAAAGAATTTTCATATGGTTGTTTAAGCAATGTGATAGATCTCTGTGTGAATTGCATTTGCTGTGTTTAAAGTTTTTCAAGTGTCGTTCAAATTTTTAAAGTAATTAGAAAGGGGGAAATTCTTTTTAAAAGGGTTTCAAATTCCAAAAATGCATTTTCATTTCTAGGCCGAATTTGAAAATGTGCATATGCCAAAAGTATAGATCATGAAATTTGGGAAACTTTGTTGTTCTAAGTTTTTCATGAAAACCCTTGGAAGCTTGAGATTTTTGCAAAATAGTCTCGGGGCCAGTTCAGTCATTTCACCAAACACCTGCATGTCAAACGTTTCCATGGCGCCGACACCTGTCCGGCCACCTGCCGACGCCACACCGCGCGCCTCCTGGCCTCGACGGGCGTCGCACTAGGTGCGTGGCAACGCCATAGCCCCGTTGCCGTCTACAAAATGGGACGCCGTCCACCCCTTCCCTCTCTTTCCACGCTCGACGCCATCCGCTCTGCTCTGCTCGCGCCGCCGCGAGTGCACTTCGCGTCGCCACGAGTGCACTTCGCGTCGCCGAGCTCGCGTGAGTATTCCAACCACTGCAAATCTTCCAATCCACTGCCTCAGTCTTCGCCTTGATCTCGCGCATCGTCTGGGTCACTTGGTTGAAGCAGCCGAGCAATGGTTTGACCGGCGCGGCTTCATCTTCCTCGGCTCCGGCGAAAGCGCCGCCGCTCTGGTTCGCAGTCATCCAGGCTAACCAGGAGCCACATTGTTTCTTTCTTTCTCGTTTCATCTTCTCCGTTCATCACTAATCCTCGTCGGCTTCTCCGTTTCTTCTTTGGTGGACCGTAGCTCCGAGAACATTGACGTTGTCGCTCGGTTCATCTTCCCCACCGGCACAGTCTTCGTCGATCGGTCATATCTGCTTCATCTCCGGCCGCGAAAGCAAGTGTTCCACAACTGGGGTAAACACCTCGAACTATCCGCGCGGTTGGTTTTTCTTGAATCGAGCCGTAGTGCTCTGTCCACGAGCACCGCCGCGGTTCTTGGCAGTTGCGATGGTGCGCTCGTCGGTCGTTCGTTTTAGTTGATCGTTTTCGAGTCGGAGTCTTGCGCTAGCTTCGCCTAGCCGTCCTGAGTCCGTTCGTATTGTTGGTTGTTCGAGCGCGTGTGTGTTTTCGTCGGTACATGTGCGGCCGCGTGCGGGGTGCCGCCATTGCCGTCGGCGAGGTTACCAGAGTAGGTTGTAGCCTCGTTTTCTTGGTGCGTTTCGTTCGCGTTATATTCCTGTGTCGTTTGCGATGCTTGGTTGAGTCTGGTTTGGTCTGTGCTCGCCGGCGCATGCGCGACCGAGCGTGGGTCGCCGCCATTGCCGCCGGTGAGATGTTTCTGAGGGATGGAAATGTTTGTGCCGCACCTTATTGGGTTCGGGGTGAAGTGCGGAGTCCAGCGCAAGAGTCGGTTCGCCGTTTGGTTCACCGCCGGTGACGTGCCGCCGTGTTTTGTGGTCACCGGCGCCGCTGCTCTGCTCTGGCTCACTGACGTGCGGGACCCAGGCGTCAGTGAGGGTTTCAAAGGGTGTTTCTTATTTTCCAGTTTTGCACAGTAATGCATTTTGATATTTTTGTATGTTTATTTCTGTGCATAAATAAATTCTGTAAAAATTTCTGTATACTCTCTGTGATGTGTAGTATTTAATAAAAATATAACATGTCCATGTTCAGTACATTTTTAATCTTGTAAAAATGTTCAAAGTAATTGAAAAATGGCTTTTCCATGATTTTTCATGCTATGTGTAATGCTCCAAAAATTCTGGGAATTTTTGTGTAACCTTTATATACTTGTATCTTTCTATATAAAAAGTTTGGGAATTTTTGGATGAACTGTTATACATGGCTATTTGTATAATTATTTATAAAATGATTAGAAATCCTAATGACTTTAGGTTTTGGGTGATTTTGTATTGATTGATGAAAATTGTCATTTGTCTAGTGATAACTACAGTTTGGACATGTATTTTCATGTGTTGTTTGCTCAGTGCTTTTGGACATAATTATTAACTTAGGTAATCAAGTAATAAGAAATGAATTAAATTGTTTCATGCTTTAGTTTAAATTTTTTTTCTTTCATGAAGGAAAGTTGTACTCAAGGTTGTAATCTGTTTTACTCAATCTTTAAGTGTTGTGTATGTTGTAAAGCACCATGTCTATTATTTCAAGCATCATCTAAGCATGTCATTATATCGTGTAGATTGTTCGTTGGTTGGGTTGGATACTCCCTCTCTTAAGGGGATTTCTCTCTTGTTGAATCTGAGCCCGAGTTTGTTTATCCCTCCAACCAAGGCAAGCCCCGGTGCATTCAAACCCTACCTTGTATTTAAAATGTTTTATTTAAATACACTTATGGTTATTTATTGTATTGTTCTTACTTTATTAAATTCACACTTGATGCGTAGCCTTATCCTTGGTTACTTGTACCTTCTACCTTGACACTTTTTAAAGATGAAAAATTTTGGCTAAAAATGCTTAGTATGCTTAGAGTTTTCTAGTAGGTGATTTCCTGTCACTTACACATAGCGTATTGCTTCGACAAATGGTTATGCTCTTTTGAGAAAGGAATGTTGTTGGAAGTAATAATTCGTGACCGGGCGGACATGGTGTTGGAGAGCCATCAGCGGTGTCTGGTGAGCGGGTTTCTTTCCGCCTGTGTCATTAGGGACCGTCCGTTGTCGCATGACCAGGGTTGTGACTTTGGAGTACTTATCATATACCTTTGGGGAAGCTGGACTCTGGTCGATCCAGTCTAAAGGACGGTTAACCCGCACTGGGAGTGGAGAGATGACGAGAGTAGTGTGTACCCTCCAAGTTAGCGAACTGGATGGAGGCGTACTGTGCTCTCGGGTGGTGGGCCCCCGTTCTCGGATAGAGGATCCAGGGAAAAGTATTCATATGCGTGCTTTCAGAGGCTGTATATGTCGTGTGATAGGGAATCCCCAGCTAGGATAAACCGGTTCGAATCATCGTGTTCCTCGGATATGGAAACATGACCATGTCTTCTTCATCGTAGTTAATGAAACTTAAATTGGATACTTGTTGGTTCCTTTCATGGATGATTTATTACCCTGTTATCAATCATAAATTTAGATTGGTACATGAGTAATCTTTTAAATGAATAAAATGAATTTCAATTTTTTTATAAATGCTCTTTTATGCAAAATACTTGATCCTTGCAAACCACACCTTGAATCCTATGACTTGCATACCTTTTGTCCACCAAATATTTTTTTTATCGGATAAGTCTTGTTGAGTACCCCGTACTCAGGGTTTGTTAACCCCTGTTGCAGATGAGGGTCCCAATCCGGTCTGTGTGGCTTCGTGCTGCATGACCGTGGTTTCAGTTGAGGATGAGGAAGATTAGTTGTCTTTGCTTGACTCTTGGGCAAGAGTACTTCGGTTGTTTGTTTATACTCTATCAGCAGCTTGATACTATGTTATCGTATGACACTTAAGTTATGTTTCAAAACTTATGGTTTGTAATATAACTCCAAATTTCCGCTACGTTGATGTAATAAAATTTTATCGTATTACTTCTGCAATGTTTGTAATCAGGAGATCCTGTTCGGAGAGAGGTGAATGACCCGCTATAAAGTGGTGACACCTGACATACTAATTAAGGATTGGATCATTTGTTTGAGATTAAGTCGGATGGACTATTAATCCTGGCAAGTGGGCCCTTTCTTAAAATGTTCTGTCACATGCCCTCCCTCAATTGCTTCACTTGGAAGCCAAGGAAGAAGGTTAGCTCGCCAATCATTGACATCTTGAACTCCTTGGACATCAATGCACCAAACTCCTTGCAATGGTCTTGGTTTGTTGACCCAAATATAATGTCATCAACATATACTTGGCAAACAAAGATCTCTCGATTAAGCTTCTTGGTGAATAGTGTTGTGTCGACGATCCCGATCTTGAAGCCCTTCTTGAGTAGGAAGTCCCTTAGCCTCTCATACCAAGCTCTTGGAGTTTGCTTCAATCCGTAGAGAGCCTTGGCCAACCTATAGACATGATTAGGCAAGTTTGGATCTTCAAACCCGGGAGGTTGTGAGACATAGACAAGTTCATTGATGAAACCATTTAAGAAGGCGCTCTTCACATACATTTGAAAGAGTTTCATTTTCTGATGTGAAACATACGCCAAAAGGATACGAATGGCTTCAAGTCTTGCAACCGGGGCAAAGGTCTCTCCAAAATCAAGTCCTTCTACTTGAGAGAACCCCTTTGCCACCAATCTTGCCTTGTTCCTCACAACAACGCCTTGATCATCTTGCTTGTTCCTAAACACCCACTTGGTGCCAATGATTCTTGCTCCCTTTGGCCTTTCTTCAAGTGTCCACACTTGGTTCCGGGTGAAGTTGTTGAGTTCTTCATGCATGGCATTCACCCAATCCGGATCTGCAAGTGCGTCCTCAACACTAGTAGGCTCAACAAAGGAAACAAACGAGTGATGTTCAACATAAGATGCAAGTCTAGAGCGAGTCATTACTCCCTTTGATGGACTTCCTATGATTTGATCATGGGGGTGTGCTTGAAGGATAGGTGTTGATCTTCTATCATGAACTTGAGGAGGGGGTCGTGGTGCTTCAACATTGCTTGCTTCGGCCTCCGGCTTGATCTTGAGGGATGAAGGTATCTTCTTGAGCTTCCCTCACTTGATCTTCTTCAACTTGAGGCGTGCGAGGTGGAGAAGGATCTTGATTATCATCATTTTCTACTTATCCCATCTCTTGCGGGTTGATAGCACCAATCGGCATATTCTTCATTGCCTCCCTCAAAGGTTCATCACCTACATCAATATCCTTAAGCGCTCCTTGGGAGCCATTAGTTTCATCAAATTCCAAATCATACGTTTCTTCAACTAAGCCGATGGCTTTGTTAAATACACGGTATGCTTTGGACTTAAGCGAATATCCAACAAGGAAACCAAGGTCACACCGCCGTTGGAATTTACCCAAGTGTTGGCGCTTCTTGTAGATGTACACTTTGCAACCAAACACTCGGAAGAATGAAATATCCGACTTCTTCCCATTCACAAGATCATAGGGAGTCTTCTTCAATAGCCTTTGGATGAAGAGGCGGTTTGCCGCATAGCAAGCGGTGTTGATGGCCTCCGCCCAAAACTTCTCTGAAGTGTTGTACTCATCAAGCATAGACCTTGCTAGAGTTATGAGCATCCGGTTCTTCCTCTCTACAACACCATTTTGTTGTGGAGTATATGTGGTGGAAACCTCATGCTTGATCCCCACTTCATCACAATAGTCTTCAATCTTGGTGTTGACAAACTCGGTGCCATTGTCACTTCTTATCTTCTTGATCTTCACTTCAAACTCATTTTGTGCCCTTGTTGCAAACTTCTTGAAGATAGCTTGAGTTTCACTTTTGTCTTGAAGAAAGAACACCCAAGTGTATCTAGAGTAATCATCAACTACCACTAGGCAAAAGAGATTCCCTCCAAGGCTTGCATAGGTGGTAGGTCCAAATAAATCCATGTGGAGTAGCTCTAGGACTCTTGAGGTTGACATGAATGCTTTAGTGGGATGGGTGTTGGTAACTTGCTTGCCGGCTTGACATGCACTACACAACTTCTCCTTCTCAAACACCACATCCTTCACACCTCTAACCATCTCTTTCTTTACAAGTTTCTTCAAAGTTGACATGTCCACATGAGCTAATCTTCTATGCCAAAGCCAACCCAAAGAACTCTTGGAGAATAGACATGTTTGCAACTCGACTTCATTTGAGGTGAAATCCACTAAGTAGAGGTTGTTGTGCCGAAACCCTTTGAATATCATTGATGAATCTTCAATCTTGGTTACAATCACCTCGGTTGGAGTGAAGAGACAATGGAATCCAAGATCACAAAGTTGACCCACGGAAAGCAAGTTGAAGCTCAGAGATTGTACTAGCAAGACATTTGATATTGATTGATCATTGGAGATTGCCACTTTGCCTAGACCTTGAACTTTAGCTTTTGAATTGTCCCCAAAGGTAATCTTGTCTTGCCCTTCACATTCTACATCAAGTGTAGTGAACATTCGGGAGTCACCGGTCATATGTTGAGTGCAACCACTATCAATCATCCAATGACTTCCACCGGTCTTGTAGTTCACCTACACACAAGCAACTTGAGTTAAGCTTGTTGTTTGGGAACCCAATCAAAGCGGGGCCCCATTGCCTTGGTAACCATCTCCTTTGCAATCCAAAGAACTCTAGGCTTGTTCTTCATTGGAGGACCAAGGAATACTACTAGTGGTCTCCCCTTGTGGTCCTTCTTTATGACATAGTGAGCATCATGGGCAAATGGCCTTGTGTGCTTGGGCAATGTCTTGGGTGGTTGAGTCTTGCAATCATAAGCGAAATGACCCACTTGACCACACTCAAAGCATCTTCTTGGCTTGGGCTTTGAGTACTCTTGATTGTAGCCATTGTACTTGTTCTTGTAATAATTCTTGGCCTCAATCTCAACCTTTGCCTTCATGATTTGGTACTCCTTGAAACCAATGCCGGTCTTGTCATTTTTCATGACGGTGCTCATCAAAAGCTCACTTTGAAGGTTGTGACCCTTGGTGAACTTCTCAAAGTCACTTGTAAGCTTGGTCTTGTCATTCTTGAGCTTGACAATTTCTTCTCTTAGAGAGGTGATCAAGGTGATGGCATCCTTGTCTTCTTCTTTAGCCGGCTTGATGACGATGGGCTTGTTAGACTTGAGAGTGATTAGCTCTTCCTTGAGCTTTGAGTTTTCTTCTCTCATCTTGACATAGTCATCATACTTGTCGGCCTCGAAAATCTTCTTGCCCTTGCACTTAGCACTTTGCTCAAGAGCCACATCATCAATCAAGATATCACAAGAGGTAGCACTATCACACTTAGCACACGGGTTAGTAGCAACATGTGTAGCAATATTTTGATACCGGAGGGAAGAACAAGATGAACTCTCTCAAATCTCTCCCTCACTAGGCACTTGGCTCTCCAAGAACTCTCTCAAGGGTTCCTCAGGTGAAACAATGGCCAAGAGAGCTCTCAAGGACGAAGAGGGCAACTATAAATAGTTCCCACCTCCAAAACTAGCCGTTTCTTGCTTTTTCCACTTTCTGCGAAGGCACCAGACTAGTCCGGAGGTCACACCACCGGACTAAGGCAACTGGTCCGGAGCACACTTCGCAGTTCAAACTCGCTGGAAAGCAAGCACTGTCAGACCACTCGCTATGGTTCGACGCCCTGGTCCGGAGCCAGGGTGCTTACTGGACTCCAAGGTCCAGCTGAGCTTGGAACCACCGGACCACTCTCCTTGGTCCGGTGCCCTGGTCCGACGCATAGGTCCAGAGCCAGGATGCTTACTGGATCCAACATTTCCTCTGACTCGAAGCATCAGACTAGAGGACGGTCACACGTCGGACTAGTCTGGAGCCTCTCTGAGGCTACCTTCCACTGGGAGGGACCTCCGGACCACTCGACTATGGTCCGGTGCTCCTTTGGAGAGGTGGTCCGGAGCTCTTGTCTCTGAAACTTGCCTAAGAAAGGGATCGTCGGACCACTCTCCTTGGTCCGACGCCTCCTAGGCAGACTGGTCCGGAGCCTCTTTCTCCCCATGTTTCAACTCTTTTCACTAAGATTTCTCTAGGGGTTTTGCTCCTACCAACTCAAGGGCTATTAGCAGGGTCTCTAGGACTAGTTGTGATAAGTGTGCATACACCAACATTCCCAAACTCTCCTAGGTCCAGCTACTAACCTCATACCCCCCTTTATAGTACGGTCAAAGGAAAAACAAAGCCCTAGTCTATACTTAGTGCCCTTCTCACACCTCATGGCACTAAGAGCTAGCCTAGTCTTCACCTTGTAGCTTAATCCTTTCAACCGAAATGATTTCCATCTTGGGGGCATGGATATCCATTAAGCCCATTCAATAAGCATCACTTATGACCTAACTCTAATGACTTTGCCTCTGCAAAACACACGTTAGTCATAGTGACCTAGTATTGTCGTTAATCGCCTAAACACAAGGGACCATGATTCTTCACTTGAGTGTTCACCAAATGCTTGTAGGAATGAAGATCTGAGGGAGAAGCTTCTTCTCAAAGCTTGGAGGCTCAATCTCTCAAAGAATGATTGGAAATCAATGGAGGAGAGTGGATGAGCACCAAGGGAGAAGGGAGAGCAAGAGATGAGCTTCTCTTTCTGTTCTTGCGAAATGTGAAAGTCAGAATGGTAGAACTAGCCGTTGGGGGTGAGTGAGCGGTGATTAAATACCTCCTCACTGTCCACTGGCTGAGCAAGTCGCGGCAGTGCCGTGCCAGCCTGGAGGCCAGCACTGCCGGCCTGGGCAGAACAGCAAGGAATAGATCTTCAATAAGCTGTCTGATTTGCCCACTATGTCTGTGGAGGTGTGATGTATTTGTAGATATGCATTTGGTTCACTTGTTGGCATGTGTGTTGAATCCCTCTTAATAGTACAACATACCTAACTCAAATTCAAAGTATAAAAGAATTTAAACCCTTTGAGCTTGTTGCCATGCAATTTTGTAATTGGAGGGGTCCGCCAACCTATTCATCAACCTCCTTAAGTTTAACCTGCTCGTCATACTCACAAAGTCTCATTAGTTTCCTAAATATGTTGTCATGTCACCAAAACCCACTTTAGGGCTTGATTGCACTTTCAACCATCAAATTGACCATTTTTTGAGGGGGGGAGGTTTTGCCCTTGGATTTGGTGAAGTTTGGCACCGCAAAAGGTTGACTTCTACTCTCCAAGTCGCGATTTTCTCTCTTTTTGATGATTTGGGTGCTTTTTCCCTAATCTAGATCTAGATCCAATGGAGAGGAGAGAGAATATGAGATCTAGAGGCTACACACATGTTGGGGAGGTTGATTTGGTGAAGGGTGGCACCTCAAGATGTTGACTTTACTCTCTAGCATCGATTTCCTCTCTTTTGGATGATTTTTGTGCTTTTTCAACTAGATCTAGAGAGGGGGAGAGAATAGTAGATCTAGAGGCTACACACATGTTGGGGAGGTTGATTTGGTGAAGGGTGGCATCTCAAGATGTTGACTTTACTCTCTAGCGTTGATTTCCTCTCTTTTGGATGATTTTTGTGCTTTTTCAACTAGATCTAGAGAGGGAGAGAGAATAGTAGATCTATAGAGATACACACATGCATGGTAAGCTAATTTGGGTTTTTTGTGCATTTGAAAGGTTATGGAGCACAGGGATGAGTGGATGTACAAGACATTGAGGATGGATCTGAGATTCCTAGAAAATGTGAGGAAGAAGTTCATTCCCGTTGCGCAGAAGCATTGCCTCAGTCTGGATTGGGAGCTCATGGTTTGTCCATGCAATGACTGCAAGAATCGGTTTGCCTAGAAAGATGCAGTGGTGCAATCACACCTTGTACGATATGGTTTCATTAAGGATCCAAAGTACCTTGTGTGGAAGTTCACGGTGAGAAAGAGGCGAGTGTCGCCAATGAACATGGGGGAACCTCGTCGACGACATCCACAGTTGCGTCTGGCGATGGAGGACACCAACAACCCACCGCGAGACCGAGTATTGATGATGAGAGTCGCGACTACATTACTATTGTCGATCTGCTCCAAGACGAAGCTGCTGGCGCCGGGGACGACAACAATGGTGACTCGATGATTGATACGCTGCGGCCCGAGGATGCAGAGCTTCTTGAGGAGATTGCTAACCGTCAGGACCATGATGTTGTTCTGTTTGGTAATCCAAAGTGGCTAGAGAATTTTAGGGAGATGAAACAGGCAACAATTGATCTCCTCTACCCGGACGACGGTGAATGTCCAAAGCATTGCACGACGTTGTGTTTCGTCCTCCAGATGTTGATGTGCAAGGCTCGCCATGGGATAACCGACACAGGCTTCAATGACATTTTACACATCATTGGTGAAACGCTACCAGAGGGTAGCAGGGTTCCCGTCAATACATATCGAGCGAAGAAGCTGATCAGGCCAGTAGCGATGAAGCTTCAAAAGTTTCATGCATGTCCTAACCACTGTATTCTGTTTCGGGGTGAGTATGAGAATGCACAGAGTTGTCCGAACTGCAACGCAAGCCGCTACAAGAAGAATGTCGGTTGTCGCGCGGACGATGAGGAAAAACCGTCGAGAGGGGCGAAGAAGAAGAAGACAGGCAAGAAGCATTTGCCGCCTATTGATCCGGACGAAGAAGAACAGCGTTACACACAGAGGAAAAGTCCTGCCCTGTCAGTGTGGTACCTTCATATCATCGACCAGCTATGTGCGTTATTCGGGAACCCAGAGGATGCCCAGCTCATGTCTTGGCATGCATCAACTTCGCGTATCAAGGGCGATGGCAAGCTGCGACACCCCTCCGATGGTAAGCAGTGGAAGCGGTTCGATGCCATGTTCGCGAAGGAGTTTGGGGACGAGCCGAGGAATGTGAGGTTCGAGCTGAGTATGGATGGGATGAATCTGTTCGGTGACCTCAGAAGCACGCACAGCACCTGGCCAATCACCCTCACCATATATAACCTACCTCCGCACCTATGTCAGAAGTGCAAGTATCTTCTACTGTCAATGCTTATCTCATGACCGAGGCAGCCCGGCAACGATATAGACGTGTTCCTAGAGCAGTTGATGGAGGATATGCAGAAACTATGGGTGGAAGGGGTCCGGATGATGGATGCGTCTGTAAAGGAGTTCACTCTAAAAGCCATCATTTGTGTCACCATCACCGACTACCCTGGTCATTTTTCACTATCGGGGCAGATTAAAGGGAAGACTGGTTGCGTAGTATGCATTGATGGTACCTGCTCCACTTATCTTAGTGGATCCCAGAAGACGGTGTATATGAATCACAGAAGATTCCTCCACAAGAAGCACATGTACCGTCATTCTTCGATGAATTAGTTCTTCGATAACCAGGCCGAGCCACAGACTGAGTCGGAGAGGACGAGCTACGGCCCAAAGGTGTTTGATATTGTGAAGGACATTAACTTCAAGTTTGGAAAGAAGAAGAAAGAGGACGAAGATGGGAAGAAGAAACCAAGGAAGAAGAGAAAGCGGGATGAGGAGGACGGGGAAGCACCTACCGTGAAGGTTTCATTCAAGAAGAAGTCATGTTTCTTCAAGTTCCTGCCATACTGGAAGTTTCTCAATACACCGCATACCATCGACTGTATGCACCTGGAGAAAAATGTCTTCAAGAGCACGATCGGGGTCCTCCTGGACATGAAGACTAAGACAAAATATGGTATCAAGTCACGTATGGACCTTGTGAAACAGAACATCAGGCACAAAATCCACCCAACACCGGTGGGACAAAGTGGAAATAAAGTTGACCTTCCAGGCGCGAGCTACAACCTCACACGGGATGAGAGGAGGGCTTTCTACAAGTGGCTTAGGGATGTAAAGGTCTCGACCGGTTTCTCTTCCAACATCAAGAGTCTGGTCTCGATGAAAGACCTGACAATGACCAACTTCAACTCCCATGACTGCCACATAATGCTGATTGTGTTCCTTCCTATTGTGATAAAGGTTATCGGTCCAGAGTATGTGAAGATGGTCATCACACGTATGTCCTATTTCTTTAACCGCATCACACAGAAGGTCATCGATGAAGCTGACCTGCCTGCCTTAAGAGAGTTTATCGTGGAGACTCTTTGCCAGCTTGAGATGTGTTTCCCACCTTCTTTCTTCGATATTATGCCACACCTAATGATGCACATGGTGGATCAGATAGAGGAACTTGGGCTTGTCTACTTGCACCAGATGTGGACATATGAGCGGTTCATGTCCACCCTCAGCAGATACGTCCATAACTGTGCTTACCAAGAGGGCTCCATGATCAAGGCATACACAACGGAGGAGGCCGTAAACTGTTGCACGAGATACATCCGAGATGGAAATGCTATTGGGATGCCCGTCCACCTGCACGAAGGTAGAACAACGGGTATGGGTGCACGGGAAGGAAAGTACGCACTAATATAGACGAGGAAATCTTGCAAGAAGCCCATCACGCCATCCTTAATCAGTTAGTGTTGATGGAATAGTGGGTCGAGCAGCACCTGAACGAGATTCGCCAAACTGCGGCCGGTCGTACGGAGGCCTGGGTACAGAGACAACACAAGATCAAGTTCACGACGTGGATCCAAAAGCAGGACATCCCCACCGACGGAAGCACTGAAGAATCTAGGCTTGCATCGGGACCGTCCAGCCAAATCATCACGTGGCAAGGGTATGACATCAATGGATACAGGTTTCACACGAAAGAGAAGGACAAGAAGAGCGCGACACAGAATAGTGGTATTCGATATGAGGGCTTTGACGAGGCGACAATGCAGATGAAGTCGTTCTACGGGCAGATCGGCGAGATATGGGAACTTGACAACGGCGGTGACCTCGAGATACCCATCTGTCGGTGCAATTGGGCCAACCCGAAGGGAGTTGAGATAGACAAATATGCACCCACAAATCTGTACTACCTCTACTACTTTAATACTACTCATACTACTCTCTACTATACCCTCTACTACTTTACTACTACTCATACTACTCTCTACTACACTCTACTTTCTTTACTACTACTCATACTACTCTCTACTACCTCTACTACTTTACTACTACTCATACTACTCTCTACTATACCCTCTACTACTTTACTACTACTCATACTACTCTCTACTATACCCTCTACTACTTTACTACTACTCATACTACTCTCTACTACACTCTACTTTCTTTACTACTACTCACACTACTCTCTACTACCTCTACTACTTTACTACTACTCATACTACGACTCTACTATACCCTCTACTACTTTACTACAACCCTAAACCCTCTACTACTTAACTGTGGCGGTTATCCTAAAACAATCGCCATCGTTAATGCCTATTAACCGTGGCGGTTGGGTTAGAAAAACCGCCATGGTTAATATTAACTGTGGCAGTTATATTACAACAACCGCCACGGTTAATCGTTCCTATATAACCCGGCGCTGGCACCCTTCTTCTTCCATCTCCTCCTTCGGCGCCGACACCACCCCGAAGGGCTGTCGAATCCACTGGCCGCACTCTCCCTCTCCGACGACCCACCACCACGCCCCGCCCTCTCCCTCTCCGACGACCCACCATCGCGCTCCTCCTCCCTCGCGCCGCCGTCATCATCCCCCCTCCCCAATCCACGCCGTCGTACAAGCTCCGCCTCGGCCCGATCTGCGGCTGGAAGCGCCGCCATCGTACAAGCCCCGCCCTGTTCCGCGGCCGGAGCACCGCCCTCATCCTCGCCCCTTCCCGATCCACGGCGGGTCTTCGCCGGCGCCATTCTCTCAACAGGTATGCTCACTCCCTTTTCCCCCTCCTTCCTTCCTTTCCGAAGCCCAGCACACCCAAACCCTAAGCTATTTTGGCCAGTAATGATGCTCTATTTATGCACACCCAAACCCTAAGCATGAAATGTTGAAATGTTACTATTGTGCTTGAAATGTTGAAATGTTACTTTGTTCATTACAGAGCATGCCACTATTGTGCTTGAAATGTTGAAATGTTACTGAACTTTGTCAACTAATACTGAAATGAGTGGGTTCATATATATAGGTGATCTTTGTAAACTAATGCTAAAATGTTGAAATGTTACTGAACTTTCATTACTGAACTTTTCAGAAATGTTGAAATGTTTGAAACTACTCCTCTTTACTACTCTCACTCCACTTTACTAGTGCTCTCTCTCTCTCTCTACCACTCCTCTTTACTACTATGTTGGTGTTGCTCCTACTACTGATACTACTACTACTACTATGGTGTTGTCCTACTACTACTATGTTGAGAGCACCTTCTACTACTTCTACTACTACTTTCCTCTCCTCTCTTCTACTACTTCTACTACTACTCTTCTCCTCCCTTCTACCACTCCTACGGCTCCAACTACTCCTCCCTTCTACCACTCCTACTGCTCCTACTACTTCTACTACTACTACTCCTACTGCTTCTACTACTACTACTCCTACTGCTTCTACTACTACTACTGCTCCTACTACTTGTACTACTACTCTTCTCCTCCCTTGTACCAATCTGTTGGTGTTGCTCCTCCTTCTACTACTAATATACTACTACTACTATGGTGTTGTCCTACTACTACTATGTTGACAGCACCTACTACTATTGCTACTACTTCTATTACTATGTTGTTGCTGCCTCCACTCTTCTACTCTCTTTTGCCTATTTTATTTCTTTTTTGCCTCTCCTCTCCTCTCGTTTTTCTGTGATGAAATTGTCCAACTCATATATTATCTTGAATATGATGTTCTGATGATCAAGAACTTGTGAGGAACTTGGCATACTTATGATATCTTGATGCTCCAAGTTCTTGATCAAATGATGATTGACTTAAATCTGAGGCCTGTACTTTTGCTACTTATCATACTACTCCTACTACTCTCTACTACTAATCTCTACTACTACTCTCTACTACTAATCATATTACTACTCTACTGCTCCTACTGCTTCTACTACTACTGTTGCTCCTACTACTTGTACTACTACTCTTCTCCTCCCTTGTACCAATCTGTTGGTGCTGCTCCTCCTCCTACTACTAATATGATGTTCTGATGATCAAGAACTTGTGAGGAACTTCGCATACTTGTGAGGAATATATGGTGCCTATTTTGATTATTACACACTGAGCAAAGTGTCTTAGGTCAGTGATGTTGTTTATTTCTTGGAAATGATGATGGCTATTTCAATTTTTACATACTGAGCAATGATGAAAATTTTTATACTAACTGAGACCTAAGACACTTTGCAATGATGTTCATTCTAAATAAATACCCGCTACTACTCTCTACTCTCTACTTCCCTCTTGGACATTTTGATTACTTTGTGGCTCGATGATACAAAGCGGTGTAGTGAGACAATGTGACAACCGAGTTCCACATTGTTTGTCATGACTCTCATCAAACCGTGGCTCACGTCCATACCTAAGCAAAAGCATAGTCATGATGTGCTGATGGTTGGGTTGGACGTGTCCCACGGTTCCATGATTGTGATGATTTCAGTCCCACGGTTCCCACAGTAAGAAGAGTTGTCACATTAGTCGAGGATCAATGATCACCATAAGCGTTGGAAGGCTGCATTGTGCAGAAACCCGCTATTTTGAGAGAAATTAGTCTACTACTACTCCTAGCTAGTCTACTACTTCTATACTCTCTACTCTCTACTCTATTGTTAACTAATGCCTATGATGATAATAATAACCAACAATTGAGGTGGCTGCCTTTGTGCATTTGCCTTTTCCAAGGTTTTATGTGGAAGCTGTGGCTGTCTTTGTCATGTTACGTCATAACTCATCATGAGACACATTCGGAAGGGCCGAATCCACCCTTCACTCCTAATGTGGCCTTGGGAGTGCAAGAGGATGTGCTCATGCATGGTAGACATACATTGAACAAACTGCTCACCTTATT
Organism: Microstegium vimineum; assembly: GCA_022036555.1. NCBI lineage: Eukaryota > Viridiplantae > Streptophyta > Magnoliopsida > Poales > Poaceae > Microstegium > Microstegium vimineum. The sequence goes on from CM039138.1 coordinate 31,795,133, forward strand.
TTGCTTCCTTTTCAAAAGGCAGCCACTAATGATATTGATGACAAGTAATCTGAGAAGGGAATTCCCATATCTGAGGCATTTGCACTGATTAAACTTCAAAAATATGCTGAGGCAGCGTGATGATGATCAAATCTCTTCCTGATAATAAGCTCCTAAAATAGGATGGCTTGTCTTGCAAGCAACCAATTTGGAAGATATGTGATGACATTGGGGTGGTCTGAGCCAAATTCATACTTTTTTAATGATTATGTATTTTTCTTTGGACAATTTTGTACTTTTCCTCACATTTTGTATCCTACACCCAATGTACATGAAAAAGTGTAATGTTTGACTCCAAATTAATACAATTCATGATTCTAAATGAATATCCATGTTTTCATATTCTCATATCTTCTTTGTAGTAGATAAATGGCAGACCAACATAGAGGAAAAGAATGGCGCAAGCCAAGCCCGACCCCAAGTTATAAAGGCTCAGACGACGACGCCTCAGACGGCGAGGGGTCTCCTTACAAGTCCGCCTCAGACAGCGAGGGTCTCCTCACAAGTCCGCCTCAGACACCGAGGGCTCGTATCACAAGTCCGCCTCAGACGACGAGTATGATGTCGAGAATGAGGAGGTATTTACACCGAGGCCCCCTAAGAAAGTAGCCCTAGAGGTAGAGCTTGATCCATACTGGGTGCCAGAAGAAGAGCCAGTAGAAGAAACGGGGCCCTCAACTCGAGCATCTCATAACACCCCAGGACGACACTTTTTAGAGGACGAGGAACGTGTAAGTATATAATTAGCTTACACAACATTGATTCGCCACGTGTAAGTATACAACTAATGCATGCTCATATATACTCTCGACAGTTACCTACGGTGCCTATGTCTTTGGAGTTCCCTGACGATGAAGAAGAGGGCATGCATCGGGTCCCACCCCGAGCACTTCAGCTGCAACGGGAGGTGCCAACAAAGGCAACAAGTCTAACTTGAAGAGGAGCCAACATGTGAGGCACCAGTTAACCAAGAAGGTGCATGTCATCGAGCAGATAGGGTCACAGGGAGAGCCTTTGGCGCCACAGTCAATCATCGGCACCTTCAGCAACCAATGCTCGTGTATAGTCAGGGAGCACGTGCTGATCGCTTACTCCAACTGGAAGACGGTGCCGAATGAACTCAAGGACAAAGTATGGACTGATATCAAGAAATATTTCCAGTATCCACCAGACCAATTCAATGAGGAAAGATGCAGGGGGCATGCGCTGTTTATTGCATGCAAATCCCTTCGCACCCTCCGGGCTACACTGAACAAGAAGTATGTGAAGACCGGAAAGACACCCTTCGCGGACTACACCTTTATTAAGAAACACGTCTGGGATGAGTATCTCGAGAAGATGAGCACTGACGAAGCAAAGTCCAATAGCCAGAAGTTCTCGGAGCTTGCAAAGAAGAACGAGCTGTCGCACCACCTAGGCATGACCGGGTACGCCGGTAAGAGGCCGAGTTGGCGCCAGGAAGAAAGGGACGCAGAAGCGTCCGGACAGAGTTATCCATTACAAGGCGTTGACGAGAGGTCACGCGACTACTTCTATGCTCGTCGGCCGAAGAAGCTGAAGGAGGGGATGACCAAGTACAATGAGCCAAGGATCGAGGAGGCAGAGAAGTCTTTGCTCGCAGTCAAGGCGGCAAAGGAACATGAGGAGTTCGTACCTCGCATGGATCACGACGAGCTCACCGAGGTGTTGGGAAACCCCGAGCACTATGGCCGTGTCCGGGGTGTTTCGTCGAGGCAGAGCTAGAAGAATATGGGTCATGGCAGTCTGATGCCTCCTCATACCACACAAGGCAAGGATAAAAGGAAGGTATATTCCAGGCCGGCAAGGAAGCCGTGATGAAGGAAATAATCATGGGGTCCATACAAGATGCTTTCACGAGCACAGACCCCAAGATGGTGGAGCTGAGGAGACAGATGTTTCACCAGGCTGGCGTGATGCCATCACAAGACACCTCAGCACCCCAAAGGTATCCGGTCGATGAGTTCGTGAAGACCACATACGTCCAGCTCTTGGTGCCGTTTGGCAGAGCGGGAAAGAAGAAGAAGGTGTCGGAGGGCTCGGTAGACCCGCCCAACCCTGAAGACAGGTTCCTAGGCAAGCCCATCCTACCCGAGTATGTCAGGGTCACAGTGGCGTGGATGGACAATAACCACGAGGATGATGAACTTGATTTCACCACTAAACAGGGAGGCAGGACCCTCGCAAGTGCTATGGGATCTGATGTGCTATGGAACAAGGACGACATTCACTTCCCTCTGGATCCACCGTCGCCAAAAAGCTCACAGCGGTCACCAAATCCCCCAGGTGGCGGCCCAGGTGACGACGACAATGACGACAACGACGACGGTGTTGGTGGACACCAAAGCCCAGGTAGCCCGTCGCGTAGCCCACGTCTAGACATGAGCAACCCACATGGAGATGAACAAACGGGCCACCAAACGTCGCCGCAATGCCAGAAATATGTGGAGTGTCCACCACCGCCAAAGAAGCTAGAAGAAGATGGGGACAAACCCCCCGAAGGCACCGAGCTCAAATATGTGGTGTGGGACTTGACAGCAAAGCACCATTACACAACGTCGTTCCAAAGGTACAAATGGCAACCAAACATCGCCAGTAGAGTATGTGTGCACATATATATGATACTAACACACTCTTGTCTTGTCTCAATAACAGGGAGCAAACCTTGCCATGCATTTGACCTCTGTATCCAAATTGCCCTGTTAACTTTGAGAATGGCAAGTTCATGGTGCCGTTAGGCCAGCTTGTCGAGGAACCGTGGTAGATTAGAAGGTTCCATCTCTGGTATATGCATGCTGCTAGGTTAGGCATGAGGTCATTCATCCAGAGGGTCCCCAAGGAGTACTTCCTCTTGCATGAGGACGCCTATTTGACAATTGACTTCCACGACATGCATAGAATGCTGCAGCGCAAAGACCTTGATGTCGCCCAAGTCACCATGTTTGTCATGTAAGTTATTGCACCTCTACATCTCTATAGCTAAGTAAGTTCATTACTATCGAAGTAACGTATGCAATGATGACTACTGTTGCTTGTAGGATGCAAGCATATGTAAACAAGGAATTGTCACAAAAGGTTATTTACCTATCTCCTATGCATATTAGCGAGAGGGCCATCATTGGCCACGGGATAATGGAGCATAATCTGAAGCTGGCGAGCTTGACAAGGATGGCGCGAGTGGAGGCCATAGCCTTGATGTGAGGCGATATCAAGTACAAGAAGGGACACTACATTCTCAACGTCATGAAATAGCTCAAGGGAGAAGGGTGTATACTTGCCGCTCACTAGTTCGGGTACGTCCAAATGATACATGTTGGCTTTGATGCAGGTTGGCTTCACCACTTTACACAATTCAATATCTTTGAATGGTGTAGCACGGGCGTCACGGGGCATTGGATTGTATTCATGGTCTTTCCTCATGATGGAATGGCGGTCATATTGGACTCTATGCGGGACACACCCATGAAAGGCTACAAGCATTTTGAAGGATGTCTGCGATAGTACGTGACTACACATATTTTCTTTTAAGCAATCGAAGTATATGATTGTATCTGATGTTTGACACTAGTGGCATTCACATTCAGCGCTTACAGGATGTACGTGGAAGACTCCACCTGCATTGACCGTAGGTCCGAAGAGGTGAAGAACGAATGGGGCAAAAAACTCAGGATTAGGCGACAATTTCCGGTAATACGACTTGTACTACTGCTATCCTACTAACTACCACTACTACTACAACCCTACTACTACTTACTCTTACATATGTATACCTTACATGCAGTGTGCCAAGCAACCTGAAGGCTCTCTCTTGTGTGGATACTATGCTTGTGAGTACTTCAAGAGATGCCCGAAATTTAGCCAAAGCTGATGGCAGCTCCAGAAAGCTACAAAATGGTGGCAGAAAGGAACCGTCAATCAAAAGACCAACACTCGCACAATAGCCGATATTTGTAAGTTTATCACCGCTGAATGTGCTGAAGTGACTGGGAAATTCTTCTACACGGGCAACGCGCTAGCGGCATTACCTCAGTACCGTGTGTTAGCCAATTGGAGAACTAGTGGTTTAGACATGACTAACTACAAGCTGCCAATTGATTAGATGAACTTGTTGTAATGAACTGCTGTAAATGATTTTACATAATGAACTTGTATATATAATGAACTTGTTGTAACTTTGTGATATTTATCGGTTCTCTTGGAAGAAGACAACACATTCATGTAATATGCTTCTTTAATCCATGTTATATAATCTGTGCTCTTATATAATCTGTGCTTGAATTTGAGAAATGTTTTGAAATCATATTTAAAATAAAAAAATATTTTTTTTGTTTTTTGGAAAATATTAACCGTGGCGGTTGCTATAAGAAACCGCCACGGTTAATACTAATTAACAGTGGCGGTTTACATAAGCAACCGCCACGGTTAATGGCATTAACCGTGGCATGGTCCGATTAACCGTGATCATTGATCCTTGGCGGTTGGAAAAATCGCCACGGTTAATCCAAAATAACCGTCACGGTTAATCTTTTCAGTAGTAGTGCTTGCTACGCTGGCCACTTGAGCATGTAGTTGTTTCTTGAAAGAAATGCACCCACAATGCATATAAGGAATCATGGAACATATATTTCATAATAAACAAATCTAGAGATACAAATGTTAATAATTTTTTTTTGTCTCTAAATAAATAAATAGATTTCTAGCAAGTTTAAGACAAATTAGTATGATAGAAAAATAGGCATACTATCATTTATTAATTGAAGCAGTTGTACAGTGATAGGTGACTATTATAGTTGCACGCTAACTATAGCATTTATAAATTAACACTCATCGAACTAGAGAAACTCTATCCTTGGAGTCTCATTGATCGGGGAATTTGGGGCTGAGATGGTGAAGAAGAGGGAGACGGGAGAGGGTACCAATGAAGTACTGCATCGACTATAATTTTAATACTTGAATGTGACATGTCGAGGTCACGTCACGGACAGTCGGATTATAATTACTAGTAGATTATTAGTACGAGTTGAAAGAGCCGAGCGCCATGTCGTGCGTATCTCTGCTGGCCTGGCAGCAAGATGCGTACTTGCTGCTGTTCCCTCCCCACTTTTTCTTTCTTCTCTCTCTCGGCTTTCATTCAGGTAGAGATGTCGATCCAGATTCTCCGGCGGAGACGAGATCATGATTGGTGATGGGCCTGTTGACCGCCCTGAAGACCCGTGCAGAATATATAACCGTCGTCGCTGCTGCGTGTGCCGGGAGGGACGAGGCGCATAAAATAGCAATAGGGCACTGACTGAAGCTGAAGGAGCCGGCAACCCATGCATATTCCGTGGCTTGACATGCTTGTTGCGTAGCCGCCGCGCAACACGCGCTGCATGCGATGCGGCCTCCCCAAAATCCCAATTCCCAAACCCTGTCTGTCGGGGTCGGCCGTACATGTATATATCGGTGTCCTCTAGGAGATCACACGCGATTCTACTCCACTACTACTACGAGTATTCCATGAAAAGGCTTTTCTTCGCCAAACCAAATCCACAGCACGCACATAGTACACTAGGAGTTAGTAGTATGTTTCACATGCCGTTGTTATGTTGAGTTCAGTTATCTGCTTTGAGGGAGGGGAAACAAGGTTGCCAGCAGTTTGCATCGGCAAAGCTGGCTGGTCAAGTTCCGGACGTCTGATCGGATCGATCGATCTGGTCATGCATGGCTGCCTGCGTACCGTACTATGGTGAGCAAGCAAGCAAGCAGCGTCGGCGCCGGGCAGGTACTATTGGCATCCTCGTGAATGCACAGGGTTTTCTTTTCTCGCAGTCGCAGGGAAACCCGGACCCCCGTAGTACGCGCCACAGGTCAGGAAAGCATTCTATGCTATGCAAATGCAATGCACCCAGGCCAGCATTCAGACGCCGTGCAGTAGTGCTTCAAGGGTTCAGAGCTGAGACCGAGGACATCGCTATAGGTGGCCTTGAACAGCTCTCGACCTTGACAACTTGTCCTTGTGCACTGCACTGCTAATCTAGTACACAACAGGTTGTCCACGCACGACCACGAGTACCGAAACTGACCGCGAGTGTGCTCCACCACAACCCACATCACACTCCAGCTCTCGGGAAGCCATCTGATTAAAGTGTTACGTAAGAGAGAATAAATTGAAACAAGCTCTGAAAGTAGTTCAATCAAGCAGAGTTACGTAATCCCTGCACCTCATTTATAATAATACTTCCGTAGTAAAGAGGGAAAAACCCTGCAGGTAGCTAAAAATCTGTTCTTTGTTGGGAGCAAACGGAAAGAGCGCGTGAGCATGGGTCATGAAAATGAATGAAAGAAAGCCCAATGGGCCCGTCCAATCAGGGAGCAAGCCAGCCAGGCTATTCACTTGCGGCGATGCCAGCCAGGAGAGGAGGCACTCAGGCAGATGCATGGGTACTGCCGGTGCCGGGGCAGGCAGAGGAAGGAAACCCCCGTGATCGATTCCACTCCACGGCAGGCATAGTGTTGGCACAGTACTAGTATGCGTCCACACACCGAAATCGCGAAACAGCAGCATCTGCTCACTGCATTCTGCACTGCACCAGCACCTGAAAGGCTGAAACGAAACAGGTGCGTGCGGATGGGCCCTTGCGTGTGGCAGCGAAGCGGCTCACGGATGCCCCGCAATTTCCTGTTTGCGTCGTGGGAGGATCCACATCCACCGGTCGAGGAGATGGGCCTGGCCTGCCCGCTGCTGATTTCAGATAGTGGTCCAAATCTAGCCCTATTGACACCTCTCCACCACCAAACCATTTGGGCCAATTTCTCTGTGCGGGTGGGGGCTAACTCAACTCAACATGGATGTCATGCCCGGATAAAACCCAGATACCCAGTAGTATGCATTTTATTTGGGTCCATTCATTGACGAGCGAGATGCTAGACTATTGCAAATTTCATTTATGTTCCAAATTACTAAAGACTGGGCTGTGTGTATACATATATATTCTTAACAAAATTAGGAACTAAGGAGTACGACCTAAGAGGAAACACAAATCACAGGTAGCCCATGTTGCAGAGCTATAGGCAAGGCAAGCAAGTTGCGGTTCCGCACAGTTTTCCAATTCCCAATTAAAAAAAAACAAGCATAAAAAAATGGCCTGATGGGAACCACACCTTCCACTCCCTGTGATAAGTTGACTTGGTAGCAGAGAGATGATGCTCTCTTCTCTACTCTACTCTACTCTACTCTACTCACAAAACACACGTGGGCCCCCCACCAGGTCCTATTGTCCTAACCCCAGATGGGACAACAGAAGCCGTCAATCAATCCTACGTGGAATCGATGGGTGGCCAAGAGGACCCGGCCGGCCGACAAAAGACATCAAACAAAAAGCTGTGTACCCCGATCCAGCCTCCTAAACGCAACTTTAGTGGAGGAAATTAGGCCCCCTTTTGGCACAATGCAGCTTGATAGCACCTTTATATTAAGGTCATGTTTGATTTCAAATAAATCACCTACTTATAAGTCTAAAAATAAAAAAAAATAACTTATTTTGTTAAACACTTCTAGTCACCCTAATTTATATTCATAAGTTGTTCCACCCCTACTTAAAACTTATAAATCACCTCTTTTTTCGTTCCTTTTTTCATAAGTTACCCCAACTTATATAATCTAAACAGAGAAACCAAACACGGCCTGGGAAAAAAAAGGCTGGGCTCAAAGCCTCAAACAAGAGCGGCCAATCGGGCAGAGCAGGATTCCACATCCGCTAGAGTTCAATATGCTCGCCTTCAACAGTTCAACTTGAGCGATGGATTTGCTACAAGTCCACACCCTAATAATCCACTAATAAGTTTATGTTACTACTGGTCCGGCTGCCAGTTCGATCACGGATGATGCAGCGTAGTCGTATATCGCTTTTGTTAATAAAATATAAAAAAAGAAGGCTCCATCAGAAACGCACAGCCTGCGTTACGCCCGGCAAAGCGCCCGGTGACCCAGCTGATGAGCAACATCCATGAACCCGAAAAATACCTGAAACCTGATAGCGCAGCAACCTTTGCCTCCAATAATTTTGACGCGTACGAGTAATAATAGGGTGATTAGATAGTGATCCCGGGCCTTTCTTTGACATCATCATGCACGTCCAAATCTAATTGGCGCGCATCATCAGTTTTCCATCGGCGCGCATGCTCGCTTTTGTCATTAGAGTTTCTTGTCTACGATACATTTTTTAACAAGATAATGTTCTGTATAAGTGTATAATGCATACCCTATCACTAATAAGTATACAACGATAAACGATTGCACGGAAAGGGATGGAGAGAGAGTGAGGAAGAAAAAAAACACTTTGTCCCGTGCAGTCTTTCGCTTTCGTTCTGGGTTCTTTCGGCGAAGGAAACCATTTCGCTCCGCAGTTCGGGTGAAGTGACTGCTGCCGTTTGGTGCTCGCACGGGTTAATTTGGCCCTCTCCTTGGAGCTGGAGGCCATGGTTTCTGACTGACTCCTCGGGCGGTTTGGGTCCCTTTCCCTAACCTGGGCAAGTGGGCATCCATTGTGTGTTATGTTGCGACCTCAGATACATGTGGGAGAAACTTAGACGATGATGATTCACAAATCACGGTGAGTTACTGCTATGATTCCTTGCGTTGGAGCTACTTTGTTGCCTGAAAGTTACACTATGATTCAGAATCACGGCTGAGTTATTTTAGTTTGTTGCTGTTGAGAAAGACAACTGCTCCGTGCACAAACTGAACACGTATACATCAAGATACACTGACGGGATAAGCTATATATTGTTTAAATGCTGCTACTTGTGACTTATTTTACCAGCTAAACAAGGGTTGAACCTGGCCTGATTGATCATGGCGTGGCAATTTACCGACAGTCACATATATAACGGGCAGCTATCATTCATAGCCTTGATGCAATATTTACAGAGGTTTGCATGCGGATTATGCTAGGCTTCTTCTACAGACAGAGCTTCAGCTTGCTCAGGGTGCGAGCTAGAGGCGCACAAGGGAAGCATGATCAAGAGCATCTTCCCCTAATCTTTGACCATAATCTTTGGCTCGCTTATCTTCGTCAAAAGTTGCAAATTTTTTTGGGCCCCGGAACCGAACAATCAGGAACAGCAAAAGCTATGCCGACCTTACCTGAAATAAATGTCACATGCTAAGAAAGAAAAAACATGAGAAGAGGTTCTTCCAACCTTAATAGTATTATTTATATATGCTGACATGCATGAAGCTTTAGTTTTATCTATTTAACCTAACATATCCATTGTATGTTCTCTTTCAGAGTTTCTTGGTTTATGTTAGTTTCAGGAGGCAGTTAAGTGTTGCCGTCATCAGCTAAAAGGATGCGCATCATCACGATAAGAAGAAACCCTGTGACGTCCAAATGACTTTGTTTGTATATGGTCACAACGAAGCGCAGCAGCTGATGCCTAGAAGAAGTTTAAGTTAATGCTGGAGCTAGTATCAATTATTGAGCTGTATAATTCCAAATAATCATTGAGCATCCAAGCACGAGCTCATGGTCAACCAGTCTGCGGATAAGAAGAGTCTTGGAAACCTTTATACTATACTATATACATTAAAAAGAAGAAGGCTTGGAAAACAAAATAAGAAAAAAGAACAGTTGCTTGGATATAAGAGGAATCCAGAGCTCCTGATATATAACTTGCTTCCTTGCAGAAGTAGAACTTTTGGCTCCTCACTCCATGGCGCCTTAATCGATGCAGGATTGAAAATGCAAGGAAAAATCGAATGTGACTTTTCCTTTCTCCTTCCCTATTTTAAACTCACACACTCACACAGTGCTATTGTTGGAAGCCTCTACATTCTATAAAGGAGAAAAACTAGGAAAACTGGGAGAGGCCCTCACTTACGTCCACTATATATGTATGGTTCCGGATTGAAATGAAATAAACGAAAGTGTCACAGACTATGAATGTGTGTCACCGGCACAACCGTAGCATTATTTTTGTGAGAGAGGGCAGAGCAGAGTTTGTGTTTGTGAATTCAAAGGGCTATTGTTCAAGTGGTGTCCACTCTGTTCTAGAACATCCTGGAGTCCGGTTTTTACTTTCCTAAATTGAAAGTGGCCATTATATATACTACTATACATAAAAAATTTAAACAATTAATAAAAAAACACTATGAACATTTATATCATCAAAAAGATTTATTATAAGAACATATTCTATAAAGGCCCGTTGGATCCTTGGAATTGAATTCATTTTAATAATCATAATTTAGACACATATTAATTAAGCTAATATGGTTATATATGAATTATATTTGTATATTATTGTTGGCTATACGAGAGAAATAGTTATGTGTTGTATTTCTACCATAGGGGAGTGAGTTGAAGAGTGTGTTATAAGTTACAAAGTAGAATCATAACATGGTGATCTATACAATCAAATTCTATCTCACACCCTATGAATTTGAGGAAGGCTTATACGTGAACTTTGAAAAGTGGTGGAATGTCACAATCCAAGCCAAATGACATAATTAATTAAGTAGATTTTAACCCTACCAAATGAAAGGATCCAAACAGCCCCTTATTGATATCGGTCGTTTTTATATAAATTTAATTAAATGTGAGATCGTTTGAAGACAATAGAGACTTTCATTCTTTCGTAGGAGAGCTAGAAACCTTCCATATCAGAAGCTACTTATGCTTGCCAAGCAGAGTACACGGCACCACATGGAGTCACTGCCTCCATGATAGAGAACCATAATTTGGGTTATGTTTATTTCTGTACTACGTACGTACTCCGTACTATATACTTCTTCTTGCGAGAGAGAATCAAGTAAGGCCATAATAAAACGATCCTTACTTGAGCATCAAGACTAAGTAATTATCTTGTTACGAAAGGTACGGTGGTACCCTGCGAGCTGATTGCGCATGCGTTGTAATTGCTAATACTAACTTTCAGGAAATGATGGAGTTGAACAACAAGCTAGAGCAAAAATAATACGTACTCCTAACCGAGAATTCTCTTTATTTAAAAAAGGCCCCGTTTGAATAAATATAAAAAGTACACAATGGTGTATTGGTGTTCACATAGGGCCTGGATCATAGGATGTTCCTTTCTAACATTTGAAATAATTGACATGCACAGGCAAGTAAATTAAGTCATAGGCATGCATCACCTACAAAATCATGCATATTAGTGACACCGTCCATTAAATAGAAAACCTAGAGTTTTTTTTTCCACCTAGAAAAACAAAAGTGTGCCCTACAAGCACGTCCTTTTCATCCCAACCACAAACGGGAAGCAAAAAGGAAAAAAAATCCCCGGAAAATGCAGATTTAGCTCAGTGCAGGTAATAAACAGCCAAAAGAGTTTCCAAAACAAAAACCGTCTCTTTGCTTGGTCTGTATAAAAGGGCGGCGGCACAAAACTTGTCTCCCAAACAAGCGAAGCCGCCCCAAACTCCGATCCCCAAGCAGAATTAAACCTCACCAAACCCCCCCTTCCCATGGCCGACCACCCTATCGCCGGCGAGCACCACCCATCGCCCGCGAGCTCGGCCGCCACGGCCCTAGGCCCGCTGCTTCTCCTCCCGTCGGAGCTCCTCCACGAGATCCTGCTCCGCCTCACGGTCCCGGAGCTCCTGCGCGTGCGCTCCGTGGTGCGGCCGCTGTCCAGCCTCATCTCCTCCCCGGACTTCCGCCGCCTCTACCACCTCTCCTCGGCGTCCTCGGGTCCCGGCCCGGCCGCCGCGTGGCTGCTCCTCTTCAAGAAGCTCCCGCCCCGCGACGCCTCCATCAGGGGCTTCCACGGGCCCTCGGGCCGCTGGTTCCGCATCCCCGTCTCGGCCATCCTCGCCCCCGCCGTGCCACCCGGCGAGGACCTCTACTTCCTGGCCGCGTCCGCTAGCTCCTTCCTGTTCGCCGCCAACGGCCGCCGCGAGCTCGTGGTCGTCGACCTCACCACGCGTTCCGCGCGCCGCCTTCCGCCGTCCCCGCTCGGCCCCCGCGGTACCTCCTCGTGGCGTCGCTTCGGCCTCAAGCTCGTCGCCGATCCCCCCGGATCGAACCGGTTTAGGTACCCGTCCTTTTCTTTTCTTACGGAAGAAAAAGAGACTTGCAAGCACCACTAACCTAACCTAGCAACCTCCGCGTGGTTCCCAGTTTTACCTTTACCACTACTATAGTACGCAGTAATTAACAGTGCCCATGCAACAGTTAACCCTCAGTATTAAAATTCGATACGAACCCATCAATGTCGCTGTTTGTGTAGTAGTCGATCGATCTGACGTCAGTGTGAAACTGGTTGCTTTTCCCTGCAAGGTTTCTGTTTGCCGAGCTGGTGAACAACACGCCATTCCTCTTCGAGTACCGGTCGGAGACGGACACGTGGCAGGAGTCGGAGGCGGTCCAGGCCGAGGGGGCAGCAGAGCCGGCGGCGGCCGCCCCAGACAACGGAGACGGCACGTACCTCTGCGCGGCGCACGCCGGGCCGGACAGCGTGATGGTGTACGCCGGCCCGGGCGCGGACGGCCGCCCGGTCTACTTCCGCCCCCGGTTCCCGAACAACGCCGGCGCCGGCGCCGCGGGGCACGGGGACCGGCTGCACGTGTACGGAGACGGGAGCGCGGCCGTGGTGCGGTCGACGGCGATCGACGAGCCGACGAGCCGGACCCGGGTGAAGGTGGTGACGGGCGTGGAGCTGTACGGGTTCGGGGCATCCGTGGGCGGCGGCGGCGACTGGGAGCTGGTGGCCAGCGTGCCGGGCGACCTGGTGGAAGGGTTCCGGCGGAAGCCGTACGCCGTCATGACGGGGCTGCTGGCGGAGCGGGAGGGCGTGGTCCGGCTCGTGCTCATCTCCAACTGCCGTGGCGCGTGGGACCTAGTGTGGCTGTCGTACGACCGCGCGCGCGCCGAGTGGCGGTGGGTCCCCGTGCCGGACTGGGGCAGCAGCAAGGGGCTCAACATGGCCGGCATCGCCGTCTCGTCCACCTTCTCCCGCCTCTGGCCGCTGGCCGCTCCCGCGCCGGCGTCCAGCAGCAGCAGCCACCAGTGAAGCGATGATGATCCGGGAGTCCCGTGTCGGGTGCGATGCGTGCGCGTGCTGCACGTACAGTACAGGTGGGCGAGTGCTGCGGGGTCCAGCGCGCGCGGCCGTGTCCCCCAGTCCCCACGCCACGAGATGTGAGCGGCGGTTCGTCGTTTCCGAGCGGAGCGGGGGGCCATGGCGTGGCGCGGAGCGGCATGATTAGCTTCGCCGATGGGGACAAGTCCATGAGAGTGAAATGTTTCAGATAAGGAATGGCTAGGACTGGTGTGTGCGTGCTTCTATTTTGTAAATACAGCTGCTGCTACTGAAATGTGCTATAGTACTTGCGTCGTCAATTTAAAATCGCGCGGCAATGCGCACCTATCGTCCTCCAGATCAGTCTCCACTTCGATTCTGCCATGTGGAAGCTCACTTTACCCACTTCCAGAAGCATCACTGCAGCCTTGCCTTGTCTTTGTGCAACACTAGGAGTAGCTGTTTTCCTTCCCCTTTTCATTCATCAATGTTCGCTGGAATATCCAGCGCGCGGTCTTATTCTAAAAAGAAGAAGGATGAATTAATCAAACTAATTCGATGGTTCATAAGCCATCATCAATCATACAAGCGGTCAACTTCAGGTCCCAGGGTTTTCTTCTGGACTGTTCGATGGCTATTGCCCTCCACGTCGCTACTACTACTACTACTACTAATAATAATAATGGGAAGAACGGAATGCAACAGTGGCGTTCCGAAGAAACAATCGATTCTGTTCTTGGAAGAATCAATCGATCACTTCGCCAGGTTAAGTGGTAAACTAGTCCTTTCGACCGACTGAATATATCTGATAGGCCATTGGCGTTCTTGGTTGCTCGTGTACAGGCAGCCTAGCCTAGTGTGCTGTTTCCCCCACCGCTGCTGTACCATCGCCGGCAATATTCCTGAGCTGACCTGGTGCTGACAAAGCCAAGGTGGCCTCACATCACAAGGCGTTGCAACTTTTGCCCTCTCAGCTCTCGGACGGCCGTTAGTGCATTTCCGAGCACCTCTCATGGCAGCAGTGGAAGGGAGAGAAAGTAAGATCGGATAATCAGTTTGATGTGATCCAAACAGCAAAATCAGGCCCTGTATCATGATGCGCACTGGAATGATCGAGCGGTGGGAAAACGCAGTTCGCCTCCTCATGGTACAAGATTCTCGGATCCCAGTTCAATTTCAGATTCCTTTCACCTCAAATAGTTTGGGTCGATTATTTCATCAAGAATCCAAATTTAAGCAGTTCCAAACAACACACCCCGTGTTGCATGCTTTGTGTTTCAACTTTCAAGGCACACTTATCGGTTTCCTGCTCAACATTCAGCTGATACTACTGAAGAGAATCAACACACAATTTATGCATTATACATCGGCACAAAGGGCCCGGGCCAATTCCAGAACGGCATTCACAGCCGGCTGTCAAAATTTGCTCATGTTACAAAGAAAAATTACTAGCAGCTTGAAGCTGCACACTGTTACAAACTTGAAAGCCATGAATTATTTTTATCAATTATTTCTGCTCACTGTAATCACTCTCCTAACTACAACTTTTGATGATGAAGCTATTGAATGGGGGATGAGTTCGACGGCGAGCTCTCTGTTCCAGTTGCTTGGCTCGTCACAGATCCATTTGTCTGCTCCACCAGTACATCATCAGTGCCTTCTGCAGGCGCCTTGAGCAGCGAGGGTTCTACTTTCTCTTGGGCAGCCTTCTCCTTCTTGAGGTCTTCCTTAGCCAAGCTTGAGAACTGCTTGTCCAATGACCTCGCCGCACCTAGCCACGCGAGAACGGTGACCAGCAGTATGCCGCCAAGGTATGGAGTTGAATTTGCCAGGGATCCGAATGTCAGGATCATGAATTGTTGGATAAGTGCACCACCGGACTTGCCCAGTGGGTTGCAAACAACATCAATGGCCGCTTTTCCTTTTACCTGCAGACAGAGGGAACTGGAGTTGTTATGTGCAGTATAATAATGGTGCAGACAGTGGGACATCAAGAATCATTAAGCCGCTCACGCATGATTCTAAGTTCAAGGACAAGACATTTCAGAGATATTTGGGGGAAATGGTACGAAGTTCACAAGACCTGATTTAATTGAAAAACATTAAGTAGGAAGATATAACTAATGCCATTTCGTAAGCTACAGGACCAAGAGAAGTTACATTTACATACGATATTTCACAGGCTTTAGAAAAGACCATATGCATCATCAGAAATTTTGATCAGGTTAACAAATAGCTGCGCATATAGCTAACTCACTAGTCATTAGTCAACAACTCAACATAGGTTTTTTATAATCAATTAAATTGGTTGGCGCGCACCTTGGTCCCCATTTACCAATTACAAAAGAAGGAATCATATAAATTTATCTTACATAATTAGATGAAAGTAAGCATCACAAGAGAGCAAAAGATCACCAAACAAATACAAAATCATGTTAACTAACATGAGAATAGTAAGAAGAAAGATATAATCTGGAAAGATTAACAAACCTTCATATCTTCATCCAAAGGAATATATGCCATTTCCTTGCATGGGTCAAATAAACTGTACTTTGCACTCTTGCTAAATATGTTTTGCATGGCGCCCACATAAACGGCTGCAAGTAGAGGTGTCATACCCATCGTGGCAAGCATAGGAGTCAGTGGCTGTCCAAACAAAATCAGAGAGAAGAATCCGACACCAGTCAGCAACAGAACAGTGGGGGTGATCATTGCAGCCACACCCCAGCCAAATTTCCGTAGTATAATACGTCCTAAAATCATCATTGTGAAAGTTGCAATTCCAGTTGCGGTCGAGAAATCACCCATGAAAGATGAGTATTCATTTGGACTAGGGAACTGCAGCGAATAAGAAAAATGTTACTGAATACTGAAAATAGATCACAGTAGGAACAAAGCACTATGAAAAGAACAGATAGTTGAGAAAGGTTACCTGTGCCTTGAGTTTTGATTTCCATGTGACTTCCACAAGATTGATACTAATGCCGTAAGCAACCACTAAAGTGGCTAGATCCCTCACATACCTCGAGGAGAGCAGAACCGTCAGACTCTCTTTCATGCCAAGTTTAGGCTTTTCCTATTGAATAAATCGTTACTAGATTGAGTTGAGTACCAATAAAGTGGGTGGGTGTGTGGGGGTGGGGGGGGGGGGGGGGGGGGGGGAGCATGATAAAGCACAGCTACCAACCTTTTTCTTTTTACGATCAGACTTCGGAAGTGAAGGATCATTCAAAATAAACTTGTTCACTCCCCAATAGATGGAAGTTATGACAAATCCAAGAAGTACCACTATGCTCATCATTCCTTTCAAAGATACTTCCCAACCATCAATTCCAGGACCCAACGTCTTGCGCAAATTTGAGAAATACTTCACAGTACGCCCAGAAAAGATAAGGGCAATATTAGCCCCAAGGCCAAATAACGGGTAGAATTCCTTTGCTTCATCAACTGTGGTAATCTAAAAGAAATACGAATCAGATCAAGCTGGATCCTGAAGGTTCAACATTTGATGAGAATTTCAACAAATGCGGATATAATTTTTTTTTCGAAATTTCAAACACCAGAATGCCATATAGTCATAAAGCTGCTCCAAGGTACACATTTCAGTTGGTCAGTTCTCCAATGGCAGCCCAAAAATCAACAGCTCCACTGAGAACTCTGCAACCAAGAACAGTAGACACTCCTCCCCTCCCTTCCCCTATACAGCTCACCTTTTAACCAACTCTTGAAAATGGATCCATCAGTCAACAAGAGAAGGGATAGTATGATGGCTACTACATTTAAGATGATGTGCAACATCTGGCTGACGTGTGCAACATCTGGCTGACGTGTCCATATTCTTCAAAGGTACAACTTATTCAATTATTCAGATGATGGCTACTACATTTAAGATGTCACTCCATGGGCTAAAAAGCTTCGAATCACTGATTAGAAAAACACTAATCCCTCCAGTATAAGTACTTGTCGCCATTGACTTTCTATGGTCTTCGAGTTTTAACTTTGACCATTATTTTTTCTTATTAGAGTACAGTTATAATATTTAATAAGCATGATATTATGAAGATACTCCCTCCATCCCAAATTATAAGTCGTTTCAAGAATCTTGGAGAGTCAAAACATTTCAACAAGTTTGACCAAATTTATATGATAATATAATAACATTTATGATGCCAACTAAGTATCATTAGAATCTCCATCAATTATATTTTCATAGTATACCTATTTGATGTAAGAAATCTTTTGATTTTCTATACAATTTTGGTCAAACTTGAGATACTTTGATTCTCCAAGATTATTGGAATAACTTATAATTTCGAATGCAGGGAATAGTTTTCAAGAAAAAACTACACGTATGATTTTTATGTTTCCAAACTAAATATTCTGAAAACTATTGGCAATCCAACAGTTTGATCGTATTTTGGTCAAAGCCTCAAGTATTTGTAACTGGAGGTAGTATCTAGCTGGAAACTCTCTCTCTCTCAGACTTGTGAATAGTTGAACACTCTTAATAATACTCCCAGTTAGAAACCTTCCCATCAAGATAATGAGGGGAATTCACGGGAAAGAAACTCCCACAAGAGTTTGACATGGAGGTAGAAAGGTTACATACTAGCACACATATGAGATACAAGGTTGAAATAACCAGAAAAACAAATTATGAAATGAACGATTATAAGCTTACTGCTTCTTAAGGACACATGGTTGATAATTATATTGTTGACAACTTCAGATGCTCAATGCAAGATACAGCTGAAATACATGCTGCCATGTCCTGGGTGTACTTGGTGGTTTTACAAAGAAAAAAACGTCATCCAGAATGTTTTATGATTGATCGTTGTTTAAACATAGTTTATTGAGCCAAAGAGTTGCTTCAAGGTCTTCAATAGTTGAGCCGATTTTACTCAGATGCGCGAAAGTAAATAAGGAAACACCTAGTCATGCTACATGAGTGGTGCCCTTGTGTCCCCTTTTTGAAGTGTATTGTGTATTCATTTAGGCCCTGTTTGAATCCCGTGGTCTTTAGCTCTTGAGGCTCTAAACATGAGGTCTAAAATGTTGTCTAAAGTTTAGACCACCTCATAAAACTTTAGACCACAAAAGTGAGCTAAAGTGGTCTAAAGTTTTAAGTCTTTAACTTTAGCCACTAAACATTAGACTAGAGAATCCAAACAGGCCCTTATTATCAAGCTGATACTCATTGGTTGTTGTCTTTCTTTACTATGCAGCAAGCTTACTCCATGTTCTGACTTCCCTTTCTTTGCTTGTTTTAAGTATTTTTCACTATGCATTTATTCTCTTGATGTCAATATGTCACAGTGAGGCCTCCCCTATGGTATCCCTCGTAAAACAAGAAATGGTAGTCAAATAAATGACATACGAATATACCCAACCAGGGCCCTTCCTTTCTGGCCATAAAGTAGCCCTTAGACAGAGACACGTTAGATTTGCAAAAGTCGATCCAGACCAATAAATATTTCTTTAGAAAGGAGTTATAAAGTGTGAACCATATCCAGCCAAGTTGTTCAATGTAATAGGCATCCACAACCAATTTAAGACTGGCAATAGCTCAAACCTCATTTAGATCATGGAAAGTGAACAATAATGGAGCACACCATATTCATGAAAGAAAGCAACGAGCACCTAGAATCCTAGATTTTTAAAGCCTGAAAGTTATGTTATGAAATACAATGAGCCAATCTACAATGCAAGGCCTACTAAAAACCAAAATGTTTTATTACCATCCTATTATCCGACGAACAAACCAGTACCTGCCTAAACTAACCTGATAGAGACAAGCTTTACCCTTGCATCTTTTGTCAGTGTCCAATAACCAAACCATCCAGTCAAATCATTATAAGCTATGAAGTTGGTTCACTATAATTAAAGAAGCTATTAACATTACATGTCAAAATTGATCCAAGAATCCAAAGTTGAGACTGACCTGATTGGCGAACCCCCAGAAGAGCACAGAGATGACGACGCTGCCCCAGAGCTCAGCCATAACATAGAACAAGCAGAAGCTCCAAATCCTCAGAATCGCCACTGGGCCAATGAAGCTCGGGCCGAGCGCGGCGACAAGCTTGTCCGCGAGCGCGGTGGGATGGATGACGTCCCTGAGCGGGTAGAGCACGAAGGCGAAGGCGCCGAAGAAGGCGATGAAGGGGAAGATCACTGTGTAGAAGAGCGCCTCCCTTGAGAGAACGTCGGAAAGCTTGGTGTAGAGGAGCATGAATCCGATGGCCATGGGCAGGTTGACCCAGGTCTTGAGGAAAGGGATGATCTCGGCGCTGCTACCCTTGGCGGTGACCACCAGCACGTCCTTGGTATCTCGCAGGATTGTGTAGTTGAAGAGGATGCAGAAGAACATGAGCCCCAGCGGCACGATCTTCTTGAGCGTCTTCACGTCGATGCCGAGGAACTTTTTAGCGGACTCCTCCGGCTGCGGCGCCGGCACCGAGGCCGCCGCCGCCGCCTGGGCGCGGAAGGACACGTCACCGCCAGCGCTGGCCGCTCTCCGCTTCAGGAACCCGTTCCCCAGAACCGCATCGTGTCGCGGGAGGAAGGGACCCCTCGACGCGAGGAGCGGGGACTGGAGCGCCGGCTTGGCGGCGGGGGAGAGGGAGACTGCCCGCGGGCGCGGGAGCGGGAGAGGGAGGCGCAGGCCGGCGCGGGCAGGGAGGGCGGCGGGCCGGGCGTGCAGGAGGGCGCGCGACTCCATGGGTGCCGTGGCTTTACCGGTGGCGGCGGCGCAGCGGCGGCCCTGTCTGCCCGCCTCCGGCGCCGGGTGGCTCTGGTCTGGTCCAAACCCCGAGACGCGAACTGGGGGGAAAGCAGGGGAAGAGGGGGGAGTAGGTCGCGGCGCGCTGGTGGAAGAGCGTTCTTAAACGATGGCGCGTTCGTATGGCGATCCGATCGGCCGTTGGTTTGCGGGCCGGAAACGATCTCGGCGGTTGATGCGGGAGCGGGGTTGGTGGGCGGAACGGGACACGGACAGCGCCTGGCCGCCGCCCGACGCAGTTTCGAGTCAGCACTCGGCAGCGGCGGCCTGGCTCCGCCACCCGCCGCGGCGCCGCGGCCGCCCGTGTGCCGCTTGTCCCCCCTGAATTTCAGAGGAGATGTTTGTTTACGACTTCCCATGCTATCTCGTCGTAAATTGAGAGGGTTGTTTTTGACTTCTCACAGCGGTTTCTGAAAAAACAAATTGATTAGTTTTTAAAGCATTTTTTTAATCAAACAGTTATATTAGCACAAACATTATACTAGTTGATTGATAGTGGTTTAGAAACGATTTTTTCTTATGTACGGTTCGGTTTGGAATTTGGGTCATATGGAGTATAACATAAGTTAGCTGCAGTATTAGACTCTATTTGGTTCCAAATAAGTCACCTACTTATAAGTCCAAAAGTGAAAAAAAAATAACTTATTTTGTCAAACAACTCAACTTAGCTCTTTTGGATGCAACGAATCAGCTAATAATCTATTAGCCGGTAACTAACAACTAGTAGTAGTAATGCCAAACGTCCAGACCAACTAATAGTAAATAAGCTAGCTATAATATTAGTTATGAGCTACTCTCTTTGTTCTTGAATAAATATATTCTTAGAGCTGTCTAAAGTCAAAAAAAAATTAACTCTAATTGAATTTCCAAAAAAAAACATTAAGACTTGCAATATCATTAGATTTGTAATAAAAATATATTTTCATAAGGTGTTTATTTAATGTTATAGATATTATTATTATTTTTATAAAGTTAGTTGAATTTAAAAAAAATAACTGATATAATTTTATGAATTAATTTATTTGGTGATATAGAAAATACTGCCTAGCTAACAGATCTAAACGGGACCTATATCTAGTAAGAGAAAGAGTGAGTTTTTTTTTCTTCCGCTCTCTACCTCTTCCATCACACGTCCTTTTTCTCTTACATTCTTCTTGCTTAAAATTTGGAGCTACAAAACTACTCATATCATGCCTTGTCTACAGTCTACACAAGCTCGTTCGGTCACGGCATACATGCGGCTCTCCTTTCAGCTTTCTTAAAATTAAGGCAAGTGGCTGATAAGCCGGTTGGTACTGTTTCTAACTATTTTATTGTGGGAGAAAAATATTGTTTCGGTAGCTAATAAGCCGGCTGATAAGTCAACAATACGTATTATTTCTTGATTGCGCTAGTATTTATTATTGACTTTATAATTTATTTGACTTGAGATTAGGTCAAGTTTAATTAGATTCAGGCTAACAACACGTTACCATTATCTTTATTGCGCTAGTATTTATTATTGACTTTATAATTTATTTGACTTGAGATTAGGTCAAGTTTAATTAGATTCAGGCTAACAACACGTTACCATTATCAGGAGCACCGTCAGAACAATTATACATCTCGTTGTAAGGTATGAACATGATTACAAGTTAATATAAATATAAATCCACTTCTAATTTAACATGATTTCCTAGAGTATTTCGTTATATTTCATTGATCAATAGAGAAATATATTTTGCTTTAGAACCTTGTACCAGTGCATAAGGGGTTGCAATGATGGTGCCCCCCAATCATGCCTCCCCACTATAAGAACCTGATTGACCTAGAGGGGGATGAATAAGCTTGTTTAAAATTCACTTAATAACTTGCTGTCAGACACAGGCTGGCACTGCCGGGCTGGAGGCCGGCACTGCTGGTCTCTGGACAGCAGTACTGGTCACCAGAACAGAATGCAACACAATTCAAAATGTAAAACTAGAATGAAAATTGTGTTTGAATAGAAACCTTCCTAGAGGTGTAGAGAACCTCTAGTACACCTGAAGATGGTAGCAACACACCCTCCGAGTAGATCGGGTCCAAACCCTAGAAATCACCTTGCACACAAGATATATGAAAGTAAAGTAACAAGCACACGGTGACACAAGATTTGACCCGTGGTTCAGGTCGTCACCAAGGCTTGCCTACGTCCACGTTGTTGAGGTACGCCACACAAGGCTTAAGCTCACCATAAAGGCTAGCTCTTTCCTCGGTCTCAAGTCAAAGGGGTGAACCTTTAAGATGAGAGAAGTGTATTAGCAAATGATGGGTGATACAAACCTCCCTAGGCTGCCACACGAAGGAGGCAAGCTCAAGGGTAACCTCTAGACGGCTAGGAGCAAAGCTCCAAGAGTAAAGAACTCAAATCGCCGGCCACCACGCAAACTAAATGCTTGTAGGAGTGAAGATCCGAGGGAGAAGCTTCTTCTCAAAGCTTGGAGGCTCAATCTCTCAAAGAATGATTGGAGATCAATGGAGGAGAGTGGTTAAGCACCAAGGAAGAAGGGAGAGCAAGAGAGGAGTTTCTTTTTCTGTTCTTTCGAAGTGTGAGAGTGAGAATGACAGAGCTAGCCGTTGGGGAGGAGTGAGGGGGAAAGAAATACCTCCTCACTGACAACGGGCAGAACAAGTCGCGGCAGTGCCGGCCTGCCCGGCACTACTAGCCTGAGGACCAGCATTGTCGGCCTGGGCAGAACATCAAGATATGATCTTCAATTTAGTTGGCTGATTTGCCTTCTAAGTCTATGGAGGTGTGATGTATATTTGTAGATATGCATTTGGTTCACTTGTTGGCATGCGTGTTGAATCTCTCTTTATAGTACGCCATACCTAACTCAAATTCAAAGTATAAAAGAATTAAACTCCTTTGAGCTTGTTGTCATGCACTTTTATAATTGGAGGGGTCCGTCAACCTGTTCATCTACCTCCTTAAGTTTAACCTGCTTGTCATACTCACAAAGTATCATTAGTCTTCTAATTATGTTGTCATATCACCAAAACCCACTTTAGAGCTTGATTGCACTCTCACCCACACTGTAACAACTGCTGAAATTTTATGGACAGTGATTTTACAATATCTTATTAGGGGTACCCGATAAATAGCAGCCAGTGTCACAGACACGATCTTTACTTTCCACCCATGCCCAATAGCGACACCTTCATCAGTTGTATGGAAACAGTTTGATAATCATCAATTTATAAATACAAATCGGAGCACAAATCTAATGAACACAAATCCTACGTAGCATGATGGCCCGATAAGCAAAGGGAACACAATGATGATGGTGCAGGAGGCAACCTCACCTCTAGTGAAGATGTAGTTGAGCTTGTTCCATATTTGGAAGATAATTAGACAATCTATGGCTAAGATAGTGATGACCATCCATGCAGAGAAACAGGCAAACCTTGGGTTGCTGCCATGAAGCTTGTTCCCATTCTCACACTGCATTCCAGACTTCTTCAGGCAATGTACAAATTAATCGTTGAACTTGAAAGGAAACCATAAGTCAATTGAACCAGGGAGCTTCTGAACTCTGGGCAGACCCAAAGTATAATAGACCCCAAGAGGTATCTTGTTCGGTATGACTGCAGAGAATCCTACAATGTTATACTTTACCATGCAAACTGATGGAGGAAACTTTTTTTGTGAAATAATTGATGGAGGAAATTGAGATGCATCGACTAAACTATTAATATAGCATTATAATACATGTGTATAAGATTTCTCTTTACAAATAAACAGTTCCATGTCATAAAGTGAAACGACTGTAAGAAAATAATTGGTCAGAAGCCCCACTAACCATCTGATTATGAAATCTCTGTGCTCGACGGTCTGTTGAATTAATGATGATGTCAAAGAGGTCCATTTGAACACCTACAAGCTCAAGTAGCTTAAATCCATCAATATTGGGCATGTGCATAATGCATAAATGATAACATGATCAAACATGTCCCTATTCTCCTATGACAGATTAATCAGAAGCCTGGTTGGTTGTTGTTTCTATCAACTAAACATAAAGAACTCATATCAACATTGCAGTGGGTTGTCTAGCATGGACAATTGGTTATTTCTTATTGGACTATCCAAAGTGATTGTTGTCCACTTGTTCTAGTACAATCGCAAGAGAACCAATACTTGGATTCTCAATAGTTTACGTTAGTTTGAATGTGAAGCGAGTTAGTAGATTCAATATATACTATGATGGCCAAACAAATTTATGAATCTTCAAATAAGTTTAAGGGCAGTATTAATACCTCGGTGAGGAGTGATGCCTCCGCCTGGTGCATGGATTTGTTGAGCTCTCACACCTCCTCCGTGGCCTCCATGGTTGGGGTCCCCCAATCGTGGTGGATCTCGACAGATCAGGAGCGGTTCCTGGTAGGCGGCGGATCTTGACGGAACATGAACAGTTGTGGGAGACGGATCTCAACTATTCGGGAGGTGCAACTTCTAATATAAATAGGAAAAAAAACGAAGCAAGTTCATATCGTACATATCTAGTACTTTTCTGATTGAAAAAAGCTGAAGAATTAGAGTCGGATGTGGAGTTCGTAACGTACCGTCTTGGTTCGATTTGATTGGAATACAATTCCGACTACCTTGGCCAACACGGCGGCGCAAGCAACTCGGGTTGCCGGCCGGATTTGGTCGCACCGTTCGGCCTGGGTTCCGGGAACAACCTGGGCGTTCGTGTGGTCTGGCCTGGGGCCTGCGACGGCCGGGACGGGCAGCCGGCTATGGCCACGCTGGGCGGCCTGGGTTGCTGGCGGAGCAGTGCGCCATGCCGTCATCTCCGGCCTGCGCTACTTGCCAGTTGAAGCGTCGGCCTCCGACGAAGCAACGAAGGGACGGGGGAGGAAAAGAATGACAGAACGAACAGCCGGGTGGCTGTGGCCGCGCTGGGCGACATCCCGGCGAGAAGAGGTATAGATATTTTGACTTTTTATTATTAGAGGTATAGATATACCTAATATTGAGGAGCATATTGTTTCTTCTAACTTGTTTTTTCTTCTACCTTCTTTACTTTCCAAATTATCGTCATGTACATCGTATGTAATCTAGACTCATGACATGTACACATACAAGTTGTAACAGCTCGCATGATACAACGCCTAATTTTATCTGTATTAGGTTCCTAGGTTCGGGTGGCCAGTAATTTTGAAGGAAGCATAGCTCAATGAGAACCGAATGGAGGGTGGAGACAGCAAGAGAAACGTGCTTTGGACTTCCAGCCTTCTAGGGTTAAAATAACCAAAGGGTCACCACTCATGGTTACTCTCAATACGATAGAATTTATTTTCTATGGTGGGCAAAATGGATTAATCGAGACGGATTTTACTGCTGCCTCGAAGAAAATGTTACAGTTAATCGTGACCCAGTTAATCAAGACGGTTATCCTAAGGCGACCGAATCGGTTAATTATTTTTCACAAATCCAAAAACCGAGTTAAATAAATAGAAAAACTATTTTTTAATCCCTAGAGGTCCCCACCAGTCAGCCACACGCTGCCCGTGAAAATCTCGTGCTTCACGGCTATGGGGGTTTAAACCTTAAACCTCATCTTCACACCCTCCCACCACTCCACCCTATTGTAACTTATGTCAATACGAGATATTTCTTCTCCATATATTATACTTAACCAAATTTGAATTGAGTGAACTCTTAACGAATTTAAATGAAAAAGTTATCAACAACATAGTTTTTTTTAACTTTTTGAGATCTACAACTTTTATTTTGATCATTTTTTCATCCAAGATTGTTTGAAACATTTGAGTTTCAAATGTACGAAGTTTACACATAATTATGCCTAATTAGATGCTTTCAAATGGAAATTTTGTCAACTACAAAGTTGTTTAACTTTTTGAGATCTACAACTTTCATTTAGGTTATTTATCCATTTAAGGTAATTTAAATTCAAATTTCAAATGTGACAAATTCAAACATAGTTTTTCTTGACAAAATGATTTCGAATAAAAAAGTTGTCAACTACAAAGTTTTATAACTTTTCAAGATCTACAACTTTTATTTTGGTTATTTCTTCATCCAAGAACGTTTGAAAATTTCAAAATTTAGTATTAAATTCATTCTATGTTTAACCGAGGTGGACATTATAAGGCATTAATCTCGGTTAATCACATGTTAACCAAGGCAGTTGCATTGTACCAAATGTAATGGTTAATATGCATTAGAATGACCGAGGCGGTTGCGATAGAATAAACGCCTCGGTTAATGATTTACTAAGGCGTTGTCTCAGTTAATAGACATTAATTGAGACGATTACGTTATAAATTCCTGCCTTGGTTAATGGATTTTGGGAGACGAGTCTTGTTTAGTAAAAAGTGACCGCCTAGCATTAACCAAGGTGATTAATATTGAGGCCCGCCTCGAAGGGATTTTGAAAAGGTCATGGTTAATTTCTTTTAATAGTGTCCATCTGTTCCAAATTATAAGACATTTTATTTTTTTCTAGATACATCATTTTACTATGCATATATATATAATTTATATCTTATATATACCAAAAGTATGAATATGGAAAAGCTAAAATATCTCATAATTTGAAATGGAGGCGTAAGTGACGGAGCTTGGTGGAAAAACAAGAGTTGGAGCATTAGCATAATTTTCTTGCTTAATATGCATAGTTATTGATTTTAATCACTAGTTTAATAGCTACTTAAGAGAGTTTTCAATGATCAAGCAGGGGACATGGCCCTCCTTAGCCTGCAAGTAGCTCCGCAAGTGATTGTAGGGTCCTTGAGAATTTGACAGACATATTTTAAAGACAACTTTAAAATAATCGAATATCGACGAGTCCTATAGGACATGGATACATAGTGAGCAACTTTGGCAATTGTAATGTAAAAGAAGAGGAAAATGTACGAGGGGTCATTCGATTTGGCAAGGGATGTCATCTTCAAAATACTAATTCTGGGTAAAAAAAAGTTGGCTTCGGATGTTATGTGTCTACCTTTTGAAATAAGAAACTTAAAATACATATTTGAAATACTAAACGAGTTCAAAGAAAGAACAATAAAGTTGTAGATTGTAGTAATAAATATAACTTTTATATAGACCATATCAACATCCAAGTTTTTTGATAATTTTAAATTTTAAATTTTAAAATAATTTTAATTCAACAACTTTTCAACTATAAAGTTGTAGATCCTATCGAGGGCTACAATTTTTATGTAAAGGGTGTCTTCATCCGAACTTTTTTAAACCTATTTAGACTTGAATGACACCTGAAGCTAAATTTATAGACTTAGAATTGATATTTTGAAAATAGAGAGACCTACATAGCATTCCATGCTAAGTTGAAAGACTGCCCGTGTATTGTTTTTTTTTTTGACAATTTTAATCTTGCAATAGTAGTATGAAATAAGGTTCTGCACTCTCGGTCAAACCCCGTGATGATATGATGTTTCATTGTTTCATTTGAAGGGCTGTGGGTTGATTTATTTAAAGGAAAGCGTTTAGCTAGATACTCCCTTTGTTTTAAAATAGAAGTCGTTCTCACTTCTCAAGAAATTAGTTTTTTAAACTTTGATCAATTATATATAAAGGAATAATAATATTTATAATACATACTTAGTATTATTAGATAGATTATTGAATATACTTTTATAATAAATTTATTTGAAGATACAAATGTTATATGTATTTTCTATAAATCTAGTCAAAGTTAAGAAAGTTTAATCTATATGTATTCCGTAACGTTATCTATTTTGGGATGGAGGAGTAGCAGCACCTTGTGTTTTGACAATGACTTGTTAGAGCATGCTGCTCCTTTCCTCGCACCTTCTTATTTTCCACCGCACATGGTTTAAACATGGTTTACGTCCCTATGATCGAGAATTGTACCAGTATCGAACGTCCTTTTCATACTCGTGGTATCATAATATTAGTTTGGTCTCCTAACAGTCAAGTTTACTTCAATATTTTCGTCAATATACCCTATATGGTAAGCAAAATACACTTCATGTTGTATTTTGAATATGACTCGCTCTGTAACCTTGGACCACTCTGCTTTGAAATTCAATGGTCTAAAGTTACGGAAGTGTTTTGCCAAATCAAACAAATCTATACAATTAAATTTTATGTTTTTGAACCAAATAAAAAGAATTATTGGTAGTTAATGTTTCACAAATACTCCATCTGTCTAGGAATGATAACCGTATTTTAAAACACATTATGAATAGAGACCAAACGTCAAGGTATATGTTTTTTTAACATATGACGGTTACAGATATGTAACTATACAGTACAAAAAGTTATATATGCATGCAATCCTATCCGATCAACTAATTAAGCATGTAAATCTAGAAAAGGAAAAGTCGCTTAAGCAAGGTGCAAAAAGGTATTAGGGTTAGTGAATGCAATCTCTCGTATAATGACTTCAAGCAAGGTAGTATCATAAAACTCATACTTTTCACTGGTCTTTATTAGAGCACCGTGCAAGGGCCAATGCAAACTCTTGGCTGGGCAACTCGACAATAGCTGGCAGGCCATCACCAGATGTAAGTGGTGTCTCCATCGTGCCTCTCACATAATGCGAACTTGGAACTCAAAAGAACATCACCCAAAATCTGGGCCTATCCTCCATTTCACAAAATTTATAGGTTTTTTAATAGAACAACATTGATAGGTTTGAGGGTCTCGCAAGATTAACAAGCCCCATACTACAACTCCTGGTGCTCAAAAGCATTGGCAAGTTGTAGGGTCGAGATGGCGGACTAGAGGAGGATGAATAGTCTTTTCTAAAACTTAATTGCTTTGGCTAACCGAAACTATTGCGGAATTAAAACTATCGGTCTAGCCAAGACTACACCCCTCTATCTATTACTTTAGCACCTAGCAAAGATGTCTATTATGCTACTTAAGGTGTCAAGTTAAGAGGCTCACCTAAACAAGTCTAGGTTGCAAGGTCACACAAACCTAAGCAACTAGTACTCTAAGTAAACCGGGGAGCTCCTACACATACTAGTAAGCAAAGCACAAAACACCTAAGCTCACTAGCAATGTTCTCTAGCAAGACTACACAAGTCAACTAGAGAGTTCAACTTACTTAGCTACACAAACTAAGCAATGTGACTAACAAGGCTACACAAGTCAATTAGCCACTCAAGAGCTACTTCTAAGTTACACAAGCTAGAAGGTAACTAAGCTAGCTACACAAGCTAAACTAGTTACAAGAGCAACAACTAAATACTAGCACAAGTATAAATAAGTAAATACAAGCTAGTGATTTGGAGAATGCAAACCACCGAGAAGATGTACAAGGATGACACGGTGATTTTTCTCCCGAGGTTCACTTGGTCGCCACCAAGCTAGTCCCCGTTGTATCGGCTCACTCACTTGGAGGTTTACGACTTTTTACAGGCCTCACTGCCTAACCCCCTCAAGGGTTGCCGCCTAACCAACACAAGATGAGGGCACTCAACGATACCTTCAACTAGAGTTGCTCTTCGTGATCTCCCGCGGGGCGAGCACAACACCCCTCACAAAGATCTTCTCCGGAGCCACGCACAAGCTTCTTGCGTGCTTCGACAGAGCCACAATCACCAAGCCGTCTAGGAGGTGGCAACCTCCAAGAGTAACAAGCACCACGAGCTTGCAAGTCGATCACCTAGTGCCACACAAAGCTATCTCTCAAAGCAACGCACTAGTAATCGCTCTCTCACTCAATCGGATGAACACTATCAAGTATGAGTGAGTTAGAGGGCTCCAAAACCAAGCACACTAGAGGCAACAAATGCCCAAGGTGCTCAACCAGCCCCAAGGGCCGGCCAAGGGCTATAAATAGTCATCCCCACGAAACTAGCCGTTTTGCCCACTCACTGGGCTTCCTGCAGAGGGTCCGGACGCACGCAACAGTGCGGGTCCGGACCATGCAGCTTGCGTCCGGTCCTTCTTCCCATTTTGAAATAGTCGTTGGCGCGCTTACCGATCATCGCCACGTGCCTCCGGACGCGCACAACAGTGCCACACCAGACCATCACACGTGCGTCCGGATGCAACACAGAGAGCTCCCCGAGAGCTCAACCAGTCCGGTCAGCGTCCGGACCACACTCTGTGTTTGGACTCTGCATTTTCACAATGTTTTCCAAAGCATTTTCACTTGCTCTCACAACGCCACTCAATCCTAATGCATCGCAATGTTAGATCGCTCAAGTGGCACTAGATGACCGATATGCAAACAAGTTTGCTCCTCTTGATAGCACGGTCATTTATCCTAAACCCAGTCATATAATTCTCTACACACCTATGACCGGTGAAATGAAATGGCCTATGGTTATACCTTTGCTTTGCGCATTCCATTCCATCTCCTTCTCCAATGTTGATGCAACACATGCACCAACCACTTGTCAAATGATATGACCCACTCCATATCATCACGTGACTGTATTAGTTCATCGATCTTGACCTCACTTGTTCTTCACCGTTGCGTCGGTCCATCGGCGCCAAGCATCACCCGCTTGCCCTTCACACTTGCAACCGATCCATCAAGCCAAGCCTCATCTTGATCTTCTCCACTTTGATCACATGACTCCATGTCATGTCTCATGTGCAATAAGCTCCTTCATCACACAATCACATGTGAACTAATATCCTGTGTATATATCACTTGAACACATATTAGTTCACCTAGGTTGTCACTCAATTACCAAAATCACAGAGACTCTCAATCTCCCCATTTTTGGTAATTGTTGACAACTCTACAAAGATATGTAATTTAAGATCATTTTTAGACATTATGTCATTTATCCAACATTTTAGTTCTATAACAAGATTTGGATAGATGCCACAAAATCCGACTTGGTAGTGATAGCTCCCCCTACATGTGTGCTCAACAAGATTTGGTTTAAGCCTTGCACACATGCATAAAATAGGAATTTTTGGGAGTGCTAGCACTATTAAGTGATGCTAAGGGATATAGGATAAACCTTTGAAGATACTTGATGTAGTTGCACTTTGAAGTTCATCCTTAGCACCACCATGGTTAGCTAGATAGCATCAAAAACACTAGAAACCTCGTGAGATCAACATTGTAAGCAAGGTTTCTAGATACCACTTATTAGATCAACTATCTAGCTTACCAACCTATGCATGCTAGTTTATCAAGTTATCATTCAAATCCTATAACTAGCATACACCACATAAACATGCATATAAAGATAAGACTAATGCAATATGCAAGCAAGCACATGAATATGCACATATCAAATATAGTCAATCAAGTTCATGAGCTTGCTCCCCCTACTTGTGTTGCATCTCTTAGTCCAAGACTTTGATCCTTTGATCTTGTTCCCTTGTCCATGTCCATGCCTCTTTCCCTTAGTGCATGTCCATTCACTAATATATCTTTGTTCATTAATCTCTCCCCCTTTGTCATCAATTTCCATAAAAGGTATGCTCATATTGATGCAAAGGTTGCACTAGGGTAGATGGTTGATACTTTTTGATGGACACTAACACATTTGTATTGGAATGACTCTAAGTGTAAGATCATTGACCATTATACCAATGAGTAGGGCAACTCCCCTTTGGTCAAAGCAAATATCATCCAAATAAGCTTTGCAAGCAAGAGAACTTTGATTTGATCACTTAAAGTTGAGGATCACTTGTTAGCTTGTAGGATATCACTTGTGAGATTACCACTTGTAGAATTATTTGAATTAACTCAATGTGGATCATCACAAGTATGCTAGAACTAGACATTTTTTGCAAGTACCAATATGAAAGTTGATACTATTTGAAAGATTAGCATAAGTCTAGATATCATTTGTAAGTTACATCTTGATATCCATTTGCATTGTTGTCTTGTGCTTGAACTAGATTCATCTTCATGAGCTTCTATGTTGGACTTGAACTAAAATGAATAGCATAAGCTTCCAAGTCCGATTTAAACCCTCTCTAAGCTTGTTCACACGCATTAAGCGGTTATCTTATAGAGGTTGTACTTGTCACTTATACAATCCATGAATAGATCAAGTACTTGGGTTTACTAGCTCATGAACAAACTCATATACTACCACTAGATCAAACAACTCAATCAAGCTATAGTGGTAGGCTATAAGCATAGAATTCATTTGATTTTCAATGAATGAGCACTATGTATGACTATATGCACTAAACAAGTCCTAAGCAATGTATGTATGCATATGTCAAACAATTTCACCTTTGCTATCACTACTACAGGATTCATTTACCACAACGTTGGCATTTGGAGCCCGGAAGCGGACATCTTAAGCGTCCGCTGCGGTAAATCGCCATGATTTACGGCAACAGGCATCTTAAGTTGTCCGCTTCGGTAAATCAATTAACCGCAGCGGACATCTTAGGGTATTTACCGCAGCGGGCAGCATAAGGCGCCCGTTGCGGTAAATACCCTATTTACCACAGCGGACGTCTTAATGCGCCCGTTGTGGTAAATCAATTTACCGCAACGGACATCCTATAAGGCCCGCCACGGTTTAAAGCCGAGGCCCATAGCGGGTCGAGTATATAAACAGAAGTTAGGGTTTAGCACCCCCACCACCCCTCCCCCAGCCCGAGATCCACTCTCCAGCGGCGCCCCCACCTCCTCTCGAACGCCGCCGGCTCCCCTCCCCCTCCCCTCCTCTCCCCTCCCCGGCGGCTCGGCGGTGCTCCTCCCCTCCCCGGTGGCGCCCCTCCCACCTCCTACTCTCCTCCCTCCCCTCCCCGGAGACTCGGCGACGCGGCCCGGCAGCGCTCCCTCTCCGGCAGCTCTGCGGCGTCCCTCCCCGCCTGCGCGCCCCTTGCCTCCCCTCCCTGACGGTGGCAGCGCGCGGGGCGGGGCGTGCTCCCCCAACGGCGGGGCGTCCTCCCACTCCCCACTCTGCCTCTCCTCTCCCTCTCTCTCTCCACGGCATGCATGTGAAGGATAGCGGGGCTCGGCACCACGGCGGTTCGGCACCACGACTAGCTCGCGGCGCGGGCCGCGGCGGGCGGGACCTCGGCGCACGGGACCCTGGCGCGCGGATCGACGGCGGCACGCGGGACCCCGGTGCGCAGGGCCACTGCTTCGAGCGTGGGTCCTGCGGACGGCGGCCCGGGCGGCGCGCGGACGGTGGGCACCACGGGTCTCGGCTCCGTCGACCACGGGGCACCACGACGGCTCGGCTGCGGCAACTGCAGTGCTCGTTGGCGGCGGCGCCAGCAACCCTAGATGGGCTCTTCGGGCCCGTGGATGGGCTCGGCGAGCCTATCTAGGGTTTTTTTGTGTTTTCAAAATCTTTACCGCAGCGGGCATCCTAATCTGCCCGCTGCGGTAAATGAGAATTACCGCAGCGGGCACATTAGGTTGCCCGCTGCGGTAAATGGGTTTACCGCAGCGGCCCCTTTCGCCCGCTGCAGTTAACCGTTGATTTACCGTAGCGTGGCAGCGCAAGCGGACGCTGCTGCCCGCTGCGGTAAAGATTTGTGTAGTAGTGTATGTTGGAGTAGAGGATAGTCATATAGATTTCATCTCCAATTAGCAATGTGAATTCCCATTAAGAGCATGGTGAAGACCAATGAATACCAATATGAATTCCATTCTTCACCCAAATGATTTGAGAACCACTAAAGATCAAGTGCACTTTCTTGTTGCGGTTGACTTGCTTCTTTCTTGATCTTTGCTTGTATGAGAGAGTACCAAATGATGTACCACTTGCTCTTTGCTTGCATTTTCACTTGCTCTCACAACGCCACTCGATCCTAATGCATCGCATTGTTAGATCGCTCAAGTGACACTAGATGACCGATATGCAAACAAGTTTGCTCCTCTTGATAGCACGACCATCTATCCTAAACCCGATCATATACTTCTCTACACACCTATGACCGGTGAAATGAAATGCCATATGGTTATACCTTTGCCTTGCGCATTCCATTCCATCTCCTTCTCCAATGTTGATGCAACACATGCACCAACCACTTGTCAAATGATATGACCCACTCCATATCATCACGTGACCGTATTAGTTCATCGATCTTGACCTCACTTGTTCTTCACCGTTGCGTCGGTCCATCGGCGCCAAGCATCACCCGCTTGCCCTTCACACTTGCAACCGGTCCATCAAGCAAAGCCTTATCTTGATCTTCTCCACCTTGATCACATGACTCCATGTCATGTCTCATGTGCAATAAGCTCCTTCATCACACAATCACATGTGAACTAATATCCTATGTATATATCACTTGAACACATATTAGTTCACCTAGGTTGTCACTCAATTACCAAAATCACATAGAGACTCTCACAAGCAAAGAAGTGTGTGCAAACCTTGCCTAACTCCAAACTAATACCTATGCAATACGCCAACCAACCTAAACCAACAGTCTAACACTAATCCATCTCTAAACCCAGTACTAATTATCTTAACCTTTAAGATCACTCCTTGGACGGTGAAGCTCTTGACTCACTCTCAAAAAAAGTTTCATTTAGTTTCGTACACATTTAATTACATGACTCATAGAGTTGATAATCATGTTAAGAGAGTTTAATCTAGATAAAACTTATTTCTTATCTCTCTGTTAAATATATTTCCATGTCATAAAAATATTTATGTAGTAACCTATTTAATGAAGATGAAACTCTAATAAAACTCCACTAAAATTTTCCCTTGTTCTTATGGACGTAGAAAACAAGATCACTAGCTGATTTGAGGCTCTTTATCTTTTACCACTGGATCATTTGGTAAGTGCAAAAAAAACTAGATGTTGGCATCCCTATCCATTTCACCGGAGACCAGATGGTCCCCAATGGACACCATGTCACGCCTCACGCCTCAGATTTTTTTTAAGATTTAAATAGTTTTCACCAATTAGAAAGAATGATTTAATACTTTTTGGTATAATTCAAGTTTTATCAAGTTTGTTGTACTTTTTTTAAAATGAAAATGGCTTTATATTATTTTCTAATTAAATTTACATATGGGTGTTACATTCATGCTAGTTGCATTCATTTATTTGAGTGAAAATGAATTATAATATTCGAACAAGCTAACTCTAGTGTCAAAATAAACAAGATCTAGCATATGAACGAAAGCAATTGAAAAACTATTCTAATGCAGCCAGAAGTCAATTAGATACATGTGAACAAGGTCATAGGGCATCCAATTCGAGCTCAATTAAATAAACAGGTAGAAGATAATTTCAACATCTAAATAGGGACCAAATTAGATTGTAATCCGAGCAACCAACTACAAGATAAAAACAAAATATAGAGAAAAACAAATATATGCTCATATAGATAGCACAAACATATTGGAGTTTTGCGTCCAATAAACAAATTGATCAAGCATGATATTAAATAGCATGATTAACCCACAAACCTGTGTTCTGGCTCATGAATATAAATGCTCCTGCCATTATGGAAAGCATTATAAGGCCATGGTAAAGATATGTCGTCTAACATGATAGATCAACTATGAGCTTCTTATAGGCACATCTGCAAACGTTCATAAAATTAAATGCATGTACTTTTCTACTAACACGGTTATTTCTATTCCTTGAGAAATGTAAGTGCGATCAAGTCATATTGTAGGTTTTGGTGATAATGGTCATGCAGTTGGAGGATTAATGAGATTTATCGAGTTGTCAAGTAGAAAAATGACAAGGAGGATTTTACACATGTTGGCGGAGCCCCAAATTACAAAAAGACATGATGACCGAATTTTTTATATTTCAAATTTGAGTTTAAGAAAAGCTGCACTATAAAGGGGGATTCAATGCACAAGCTTCAACAAGTAACCATGTGCTCAACTACCTACCAAAATATCCTCAATACCTAGCCATGATAGCAATCCTTTCACTCCATCTTTATGCTAATGTGGGTGAGAAGAGGTGCTCCTCAAACTTGCAGCAATGCTGCATGAGCAAGCAGCACTGTCGTGACTTAAAATGACTATTGGGTGTTGGGGTATTTTACATCTCCCTCACCACCCCAATGATCACCTTGCACACATTTCCACGAATCAACAACCAGAGCACCTCTCCCCCCTCCATTGCAAGGCTCCCAAGATTTCTCTCACTTGATTCCCTTCAAAATCTTTGAGAGGTTGAGCCTCAAATTTTTTATTGAGAGCTGCTGCATCTGATCTTCAACTCCTAGAGCACATGGTTCACGTTCAAAACCAATGGATTGCATTTGTTAGTCTTGGAGTTTTGCTCCTAGCTGGCTAAGCGTGGCCCGAAAGCTTCCAACTCGTTGTGGCTGCTCCAAGAAGTTTGTAATCACCCTAGATAATCTAGTATAAACCATCATCTCAAGAGACTTGCTCTCTTGACTTGATAACAAGGATAGGGTTTGTGAAACCCAAGCCTCTGTGTCTTACTCAACAACGTGAAATTAGGCAAGACTTTGTGACGAGCTAAACCACGTGATAAACACCTTGTCTCTTGTGTTGCTGCGATTTTTGTTGTGCTCTATTTGTCTGTTGTTGTTTCTAGGGTTTGGTCCCAATCTACTTGTGCATAAGCTTTTGACATGATTCAAGTGGTGTAATAGGTTCAACACTGTCCTAGAAAGATCAGTAATTTACCCGATCTAATTTTCCATGGACAAATTTCAAACCGTTACCTCATGTGCCTATGCGGGCAATAGTGCTGCTTGTATGCCCAGCAGTGTTGCTCAGATCCTTACAAGAGAGAACTTGGTAACTTCGATCTTTAACACTATAATACTAAGATAATACATAAACATTAGGGACTACTTAAAAATGTAACAAAGGTTAAAATGTAAGAGCATCTCCAAGAGATTAGCCAAATCGTTTTCTAAATGTAAATTTGACTATTATGAAAGGAAAAGATGTCTCCAACAGACTCTGTAAATGACTCCAAATTTAGAAAATCTTCATTCCACCTCATTCGCTCTCTATCTTTGGATAGTTAGCCTACCTCACTAGCCATCTAGACTTTTTATTTTACAGAGTCTGATGGAGTAATATAGCATTATCTATTTTAGAGAGTTACTAAATCACTAAATTTGGCTAGTATGTTTACAGAGTCTCTTTGCAAATGCTCTAAGATTCCCATTTCTATGGATTTAGTCATTGCAGCACACCCAAAAAACTTGAATCATGAAGTTCGTATTCAGTAAAGAAAGGAGTTATCAGTTTAACTAGGAGATCCGAGCAATAAGACCGTACCCTCAGCCCCCTGGGGTGGACTGGACGTATAGAGGTACTTCCATGCATGTATATATATGTGCACACATGCATGCATGCAATGACCAATCTACAATTATCTTGGAATAATACCAGCAGAACACAAGTGAGCAACACGTGTGGTGTATCTAAGGGAGAAGTACAAAAGCAGATTAACGAAAAAAACTAGATTCAGTTTATTCAATCATCAGATCCGAAGTACAGATAGATCTAACCCAGTGTCTTTATTGCTTACTACATAATCTATCCTGCATGATCTCTAGCTTAATCCCGGGACGAAAACCACACTGGCTCATAATTAAGCTACCCGAAATGCATATATACCTAAATATATAGTACGTACCTAGAAGTAGAAATTAGACAACCAAATTATTAGCTTGAAGCAGCGGCACGTACGTACTCTATTCTGGAGTAGTAGTAGCACACTAGTACATGCTCTTAATCAATTCGCCGGTTCGCCTACCGCCTACGTACGCGCAGCGCACATATATATATATATATATATATCATCTCGTTATCTCCGATGGAACACAGATCAATTTCACAAAAAAATTGATCAGGCAGCAGGAGCGCAGTCGTAGTCGTCGTCGTCATCGTCGCTGTCGGTCTCCGCCATCCTTCCCCGCGCGCTGCAGCACCCATCCCAAGGCGCGGCGTAAACGGCAACCGAGGAGGAGGAGGCAATGCTGCCGCCTGCTTGGAGGACGAGGTAGCTAGCGGCCTCCGACACTGGTGCCATCGCGATCGAGCAGCGGGAAGATCGAGGCTAAGCTAGCTCTTGCTTGGTCCGTACGTCCAAGATAGCTAGCTAGCGAGCTCGATCTCTAAGAAGATCGAGGCTGCTACTGTGGCTGATGGGATGCGGTACTAGCGCTAGCTACCTGTGGTGTTGCTGGTGTTTGTTCCGATTTGCACGGAGAAGGAGTGGCCGCGTGTGGTTGGGGCTTTATAGCGCACCGGCGGCGCGGGCAGTGTGGCGGCACGCGGCGCGCCGCAGCTGGGAGCGTGCATCGGCTAGGCCGTTGCGTGCATGGCGCCCCCGCGGCACGGGTTCCGCCGCTCCCTGGCAAGCACAGTCAGCAATCGCCGTCGCTGACGGGTGGGCGCCGGGGCCCGGTGGCAGCGGCCTCGTGCTCGTGTGCCGCCCGCCGAGCATGCGCCGCGACGACGTGGATGGGTGCTGGAATCGCGCGCCGTGCTCGCGCCTGCCTCCGCGGTACGGTGGTGGGCGTGAGGCCGCCCGGACCACTGCGACGCTGATCCGGCAGAAAAGGCAGAGCGCGCCTAGCAGGTGGTGGTGGCGGCCCAGAGCGGCGGTCTCTTTCCGCGGCATCTAGATCTAGCCGGGGATGATATCTCGTGATTTTCTTGGAGATTTATTCCACAGCAAAGTGGGATTCGCGGGCGCCTTCACAAACCTGCAATTATCTGGACCAGGCAAAGGACACACACATACATGCGCCAGAGCACGTACTGGAGTGACATGGCTTATTAGCAAAGGCAATTTATAGGAATTTGGGAGGAGAAATCTGCTATATATGTGTGCACACGTTTTTTTTTTAACTGTCACCTGCTGTCCTCCCGGCGGCCCCCGCTGCCATAGAGGGCTTCTTCATCCTCTCCGACGTGTTCTTGTGTTGGCGAGCCACCACATGACGCCGTTCCAACCATGCTATGTCCACCACCACCACCTCTCGTCCCGGTGGCGCTCCCCAGCTTCATTATGCCTTGATGATCTGTTAGCGACGTAGAATAAGAGAAGAGAATATATTAGAAGTCGGACCAGACCAACAGCACAACTAACACAACAGGGAGGGGAAGGAAGATGAGCGAGGATGACAGGACTGTATCTGAGTTAAAATTCTCTTGATACCCTCTCTCATCTCTATCGGTGGTTGATCATATACGGTGGCTGCCCGGCCGCATGAAAAGTGCCGCCATTTTTTACCATACAACAACCTAATATGTAGGTACAAATTGGTCTAACAACTTAGAGCATCTCCAAGAGATATGCTAAAACTAATAGCTAAATCTTATAATTTAGCAATTTTGGAAAATACAATATTTCTTAAAAAAGAGGAGTTCTACAAGAGGCTGGTTATTTCTTGTATGGTATATTAAAAAGATGCCATGTCACCTAACTACCGGCCGATTCCCATCGGCTTGGAGCCTCGGTCAGTTCTTGGCGCGTGAATAGGAGCACAGACTCATCCGGCGGCGGCGCGCTGCTTCATGTAAATAGGACTAGGAGATCCAGACCCGGTGATCCTTTGCTGCCTACGACTGCCATTGTGCATCATTCAACTAGTAGTAGTAGTAGTATGACCTTTCTTGGGATGGAAAGCAAAGTTATCTGAAACTGAACTAACCTTTTCAACATTCATTCGTGAACATCTTTTACAGTGAAGTTCAGAAAATAGACTGCCCACTGAACTTTGTCAAAACACTTCACTGCAATTTAATTGCAATAACCTGCAATCCTCTAACACATACACACAAAAACTCTGCAAGCCTGTACCACTCAAAAAATCCTGCATATCACCTATCATAGGGGGCTGCTGATGAGCTCTTTGCCAACTATAAACTATTGAGACCCTAAACACTAAACAATTAAGCATGGACTGACTGGAGCACAAGTCGAGGAATGGGTTCAACAAAGCAGTAGCAGAACTGTTCGGTGCAAGGTCTCGTCGTCTCTGGCCTACTTGTGCTGCATTCTCCAACCAAGGGAGAACCGCTGAGTCCTGCTGCTCCCATCTGCGTGATGTTGGGATAATAGGGCGGAGCAGTTGGGATCTCCCCGGTGCTCGACAGAGTCTCTGTCCATGAAGAAGCTGATCCGGCGATGCGGCCGTCTAGCGAATTCGAAGGAAACGCCATGTCCATGAGGAAGCGGCTCATGGCGAACAGGAAAAGGGCAATTTACGATTAGCAACTCCGGCCGTGCGGCGGCGGCGGCAGGAGCGGGTGAGAGGAGAAGGCGATGAACAGGAGGGGAATCGTGAAATCCTGCGAGTCGGGTTGGATCCCCACGATGGGAAACTTCAGCGCGCGGGAAAGATGGTACGCGTGCGCGGCCAAACATACGTGGCGAGCGATTTCTCGGATGGCGAGCGGCGCAGGTTTGCTTTCTATGCCAAGCGAAGTTTCAGCGATACCTAACTTGGTATTTTAGCAAACCAAGGCATACCTGTTGGAGTTCATTTTTTCCTAAAAAAATTCTAAATTTAGCATACAAAACAAAGACAACATATCTCTTGGATATGCTCTTATAAACTGCTCAAATAAGTACATTAACTTAACCATTCGGTCCATACCAGGTCCAAACATTGCTCATATGCTAAAATATGTACTCACCGGTTGGGTGCTAGAATTAATGAATAATTTAGTAAGTATGAACATCACAAATCAAACCTGAAATAATACTAGATTGATTGCAAATTACAAAGGATGGTAAGATTTGCACTGATAATTTTTTCAACCTTCTATTTTGAAAAAACAAGATATAATTAATATCCACCTCATTAATAAAATTGTGTAGCAATATTTATACGATAGACCATGGAAAGACCATATGCCACCACTTCAATATCTGACAACAAAAATATTGATCATCTTTTCATGAAAACACAAACTTGTAGAGCAAAGTAATTGTAACAAAAAAAAATAGAGAAACACTATGATCCCACTTCCACAAACTTATGAACTAATACTAGTAAGAACATTCATGCTGCAAACTAGTGATCATCCTTGTGTGAAAACCCACCTTGGCATGATTAGAATAGAGGAGTGGCACTAGCTTCAAAAATAATAGACATTAACCATTAACGAGGAGTGGCACCGACTTTCGATGATGAGGCCTCCATTGCTAATGGCTTAGCACTATGTAAGAAAAAGCACATCACTTACGCACTTATAATGTGTTTGTAATAAGATCTTATTGTGCGTCTATAATAGATGCATGTTGTAAACATGCGACCGTGATATTTGAACACGCGACTGTGATAAGGTTTAAGACAAACTGGTGTGAGTAAATATGCGCCTATAGTAACCCTTTACCAGAGACATATGTTATGAAGATGCGTCTATGACAAGATTAAGACGAATCTCTAGAACTTTTCTACTACGGTCATGTGTTCTTGACACATGTCTTTAGTAATAATTACACTACAAACGGTATTTATAAATGCGTATGTAGTGATAACCATACTACAAACGCTTGTTATTAGCAGGACAAGCCTATGTAGTAATAGCCATACTATTGACGAAAATTGTAGGCACGTATGTAGTAAAAAGAACACTACATACTCGTGTTATTAACACATGTATGTAGTAGACATATTTGTTATACACGTGTCTATAATTATTTTCTTACTAAAGACACGTCGGTAGCCTACTCCCATCTGTAGCTCACAATAGACCATCTCACAGTTACACAAATGTCACAATAACAGATCCATCACAGATCACACAAATGACATATATATGCATAGATCACAGTTGTTCATCACATTGCTTTGTTCATCACACACAACACATATCACAAATAATTAATTCACATGTATCTCCAATTCTTACAGCTCCAAACTCATAATCACAGCTCCAAACATAGTATGAACATATATACAAAGGCACTTCACACGGTGCCTTTAAACATAAGCATATATATATATATTACCTGAATTTTAATCTATTTTGCTAAAGAATTTTAAGATGCAAACACAAGTGAAAGCATCTAGGCCCCATGGTTTCGGTGATTAATGACAATGTAAGATTACTATGACTAATGTGTGTTGTTCTGGACCCTGCTGAGAAGGCGCCCGGGCCATTGGTGAGCATTTTGCTGCAACACTGAGAGCTACAAGAATGAGTATTTGCCTCCGGACCGAGTCCGGAGCTAGCGTCCGGACCATAGTTGATGAGTCCGGAGCTACATGGAGAGCTCCAAAAGTGTGAAAATGGCTCCGGACCACGTCCGGTGCCTAGATCCGGGCCATATTGCTAGCGTCCGGAGGTTCTGAAGAACAGTGTGAAGACTGTTGAGCCTGTGAGGTCCAAACCATTGCGATATAGTCTGGTGCCCCCATACTGAGTCCGGTCTAGAGGTACGCAGACGGGAGTTGATGAGTGTAACGGCTAGTTGGAGGCTTAGGGGTATTTATACTTGCCCAACTCGTCCATACTAGTGCTCTTGCCACCCATTTGTTCAACCGAGGAAACTTGTGAGTGCAAGGGAGAGCAAGAGCCTAGTGAGGTGATTGAGATTGGCTAATCCATTCGTGAGAGCCTCATTAGTGAGATTGAGAGTGATAAGTGTGCATCCATTCACCTTCATAGCCTTGATTGGGTCAAGTAAAGGTCTTCTACTTGTTACTCTTGGTAATCCACAGCACCTAAACGGCTTGGTGGCGATCGGAGGCTTGGTGACCATCCGGAGGATTGTGAATGGCCCAACTCCACTTCTTGTGATCGATTGTAGGCGATTCACCGAGCCAGAGAGGCGAAGAATCAGCCTGTAGTGAGCACTTGGTACTTGCACGGATCAAGGGGGAGCGATACCCTCCTGTGGGTGCTCCAATGAGGACTAGGGGGGACTGTCGACTCCTCGATACCTCGGCAAAATGCCGACGTGTCAATATCCTTCTTCCCTCTCCCTCTTTCATATTTGCAATTACTTTCAAGATTTACTTTCATTGCTATTCTCATGCTTGACGAGAATTGCATAGGGTGGTATTGCTTTACTCATTGTCTAGTTACTTGTCTTGTTTAGCTAGATACACACATGTAGGCACTAGGGGTAATTGGTAGTTGCTTAGGATTTAATTTTCGTATTAGAAATTTATAAATAAGCTCAATTCACCACCCCTCTTAGACATCTTGATCTTTTCAACAAGCATTTTAACTTTTAATTCTATGGTTAGGTTTTTGGCATAGAGCCAACATGTGATTATAATGGTTTTATTTTATATTGTTATTAGATCACAGTGGATGGATTTGGACATAAAAACATTTATATTTGATATTGAGTAGTCATTTTCGTATTGGAAGTAGGATTAGTCTGGGATTTAATTAAATTTGTCCATATATTGATTAGGATCCTAATCCATTATCAGGTCCATATGCAACGCCGTTCAGTTGCACCGAGGCTAACGCCTAAGCGATCAGAGATTTGTCTTATCAGAGATTGGCGACATGAGCGTGTAAATTGTGATGCCGCTCATACGAACAAGACACTCTGACGGCCTGACCATCGGCTCAGCTGGTTGCTAAAATGGGCCGGGCCTAGCCGAGACAACCAGCGTGCTATTGGGTATGAGCTAATAGTGTCTTAACGGCTGAGGCGCAGGTTAGTCTGAGCCCATTCCTTGCGACGGGCCTCTCGAAACTTCCAACAACAGCAGGCCGGGGATGAAACTGAAAGTGAAATGCATCACT
The DNA here is from genome assembly GCA_022036555.1 of Microstegium vimineum. Classification (NCBI taxonomy): domain Eukaryota; kingdom Viridiplantae; phylum Streptophyta; class Magnoliopsida; order Poales; family Poaceae; genus Microstegium; species Microstegium vimineum. Next base: position 31,838,619 of record CM039138.1, read on the forward strand.
ACTCAGTACGAATCCATCCTGTGGCAGTACGCTCCTCGATGTTTTCGTGCGTGTTCGCTGGTCCTCTAGCGCTCGACACGACCCTACTATACCATAGCCTGTCGTGCTCGACGCTGATGACGAGTCACCGACCGCGCAGCGCTGCACGCACAAAAGTCCACCAGGCCGTACGTACTCCCTGTCGCCCATGTGCGGTCTGTCTCTTTCAGTTGCTCGGCAGACAGGCCCGCCCGGTGGGGGAACTGACGGTTCAGACGCGTGGGTTTTGTATGTTTGACGAATGATTGAATCCATCTCATTGCTGTTGGAGCTAGCTAGACTGCCGTATTGGCTTCATCTACTGTACCTACATAATTCAAATTACTAGCTACCATGCCAGCTTAATGTTCCTGGCGCGGACCTTTTGCCATGCTACTCACATGTTTTGCTAGATCGTTAGGAATTGAATGCCGATACTTCCAAAACGTTTGTACTGCTAGTCTTTTCGATCATTAATTAATGACATTTTACATTCCACACTACTACTCCGATCCTTGATAACATACGAGGAAGGTTTGCAAGCGACTGATTATTGGTCAAACCTTGATAACATACTACTGTAACAGTATAGTACTCCCTGTTGTACTTGATCACATGCCTGATTTGCAGGCGACACCTCCCCGCTTTTGCAGCGACAGGTGATTATGATTCATGGGCCTGGAAGCTAAACAAACCTCCGAGGCGCTTTCCTGGGAAATCTCCCGCAGTGTAGTATTCGCTCGCATGTGGACGACGACGGAACGGATGCGTCCAAAACCCGATCGGCATAAAGCTTGCTCCTGCACCTGCAGCTATAGATTAGAGTACTCCCCAACACCATACGAGGACATGTGGAAGGTACTGTAGTGGCCACCCTACCGTAATAACAAAATCTTTATAATAACCTGCCAAGCGAAGCGACTCGTCGGTTATGCTCATGGTTGGCAAAGAGACCGAGTTTTATCTTGGGGACACCTGGAGATCGATTCATGTACGCGACACGGCGCCGTAAGCACGTACATGAGGTATAGTTAAGCCGGCGGCTAAATAACTTTATAAATAACAGAGCTTAGCGTCACGGATGACGGATGGGGAAAAGCAAAACTCTGTGTTACGGTGTGTATCGATGGCGCAATGCATGGCAGTAAGCTTTTCAGTTATTTACTCTCTTTAGAAGGGCGGGTCTGGACGAAGCCTCAGCCTGGCCACGTCCTCGTTTTTTCCGTGGGGCGTTTGATGTCGATCATGGGATGCCAATCGCTACCGTACACGTGGTGCTAGCCAAATATATATCGGCTCCAACCCTAACCCTAGCGTGTGCGCTCTCTCTCGTGTGCGTCGGCAGCCGCATAGCCTCCCTCTCCATCCTCTCGGCGGCGGCGGCGCAAGAGTGCTGCAGCCTCTGGCGAGCGAGGCCCGAGCACCGGGCGGCCTAGCGCGGCGGCATGAGGGGTCCTGCCGCTGGTGGCGCGGCGCGGCTCGGCAGCTCCCCCTCTCCCTCCTCTCTCGGCGACGGCAAGGGCCGCTGGTTGCGGGCAGCAGGCGAGCGCGATGGGGGCACGGGCGCAGGCCCCGCGTAGCCAGCCCCGGCTCGCCGCCAAGCCACAGCAGCCGTTGAGGACGTGGCCCTGCCCGCCGACCGACGGCGGCGGCGAGCTGACTGCTGCCCGGCTGCTGCGCCGGTTAAGGTGCACTCCTCTCTTCCTCCCCTTTCCCTATTCCTCTCTTCCTCCCCCTTCCCTTGCCGACGCGGAGGACGGACGTCGATCTAGGCCTCGGTCTTGCTGGATCCATCCCTCCTCTCGTCAGATCCGGTGCCTCCATGGCCAGATCCATCCCTCCTCTCGTCGGATCTGTGCAGAGCACCAAGCAGGAAGTAATCGGAGGCCGAGAACGGCGGTGGCATGGTGGAGGACTGGGGGCCAGTGACGGCGCTGGCCACTGCCTCATGTGCTTTGTTACTACCTCTGCTCCATCTCCCTCGTGTGCGTCTGGTCCCTGTGCTTCGCCTCACTTTGGCCCTCCTTTGTCCGTTGCAACGAGCAAGCCTCCTTGCACAATGATGATCAATTCTTTCATTCATGTTATCTACTGAGATTTTGGGATTGTGCAATGATGAGCTTTTTTTTAGACTGAGACAATGGAATTATGCAATGATGGTTATATAATTATTTTATTTTCCATGAATCTTGCTATTTACATTGGCTTTGTGATGATAATGTCATTATATTAGTTGTTGTATTTGTGCATTTGTTAATGAGCATAGGTCCATTGTCAATGATGTCTTTGCTTCACATAATTTATTTATTCTGAGACCCAAAAGATTCCCGTTGGGGCGTAACCCTCTTAGCGACGCGTCATGCCGGAACCCGGGTATGGTGTTAAATGAGCAAGGGCCGGATCGTCACCCCTGTGGCGTGCTGTGTCTTGATCTGGGCACGGTGTCAAGTGAGCAAGGATCGGGTCATCGCATCCTTAGTGGCGCGCCACATCAGCGCCCGAATGTGGTGCAAAATGAGCAAGGGTCTTCACACCTCCCTCGGCGGGTGCGAAGGGTAAGGAAGCTAGTCAAACCAACCAAGATCCGTTTAGGTAGCTGGAATGTTGGGTCCCTCACGGGTAGGTTAAGAGAGCTAGTTGACACTATGGTTAGGAGGCGTGTAAATATCGTGTGCGTTCAAGAGACCAAATGGAAGGGTCAAAAGGCGAAGGAGGTGGACAATACAGGCTTCAAGCTATGGTACACAGGAACAACTTTGAGTAGAAATGGAGTCGGAGTTTTGATCGATAAGAGCCTCCAAGGTGGTGTGGTGGAGGTGAAAAGGCAAGGAGATAGGATTATCTTAGTTAAACTTGTCATTAGTGATTTAGTCTTAAACGTTATTAGTGCATATGCTCCCTAAGTAGGCCTTGATGAGTGTGCTAAGAGGCAATTTTGGGAGGATTTGGATGGCATAGTCAGGGCTGTACCAAGTAGCGAGAAACTCTTCATTGGAGGGGACCTTAATGGCCATGTAGGAGCATCTAGTACAGGTTACGAGGCAGCACATGGAGGTTTTGGTTTCAGAAGAAGGAACCAGGAGGGAGAGGATATCCTAGACTTTGCTACAACTTTTGATATGATGATAGCAAACACTTTCTTACAAAAGCGAGAGTCCCACTTAGTGACCTTTAGTAGTGGCTTGTCCTGCAGTCAGATTGACTTTGTCCTTGCAAGAAGGGGGGATAAACGTGCTTGCGTGGATTGTAAGGTGATACCTGGGGAATGTGTGGTGTCTCAGCACAAGCTAGTGGTGGCTGACTTCTGCTTTCTGATGCAAACTTATAGGGCTAAACAAGCCAAGATTGCAAGGACAAAGTGGTGGAATTTATAAGGGGAGACATCAAAGGTCTTCAAGGCAAGAGTTATTGAAGAGGGCCCGTGGAAGGACGAAGGTGACGCCAACAATATGTGGGAGAAGATGGCGTCATACGTTCGAAAGGTTGCTGTAGAGGTGCTAGGTGTGACCAAAGGAAGTGGATGCGCTATGAAAGACACTTGGTGGTGGAATGAGGATGTTCAAAAGGCAATTAAGGAGAAGAAGGAAGACTATAAGAGCTTGTTCCAGGATCGGAGTGCAAATAACATAGAGAAGTATAAGGTGGCAAAGAAGGCTGCAAAACGGGCAGTGGCGGAGGCAAAGGGATGGGCTTATGAAGATTTGTACAAACATCTTGATACGAAGGAAGGAGAAAAGGACATCTATAGGATGGCTAGGACTCGTGATAGGAAGACGAGGGACTTTACTCAAGTCAAGTGCATTAAGGATGAGAGGGAGCAACTCTTGGTGAAAGAGGATGAGATCAGACAAAGATGGCAAGAGTATTTTGATAAATTGTTCAATGGGGAGAATGAGAACTCCCCTGTTCAGTTGGACGACTTGTTTGATGACAACAATAGGCGCTTTGAGCGGAGGATTCAAGAATCGGAGGTCAGAGAAGCGTTGAAAAGGATGAAAGGGAGCAAAGCGATGGGCCCGGATGGTATCCCAATCAAGGTGTGGAGATGCCTTGGGGATATAGCTATAGTATGGCTAACCAAGATGTTCAATAATATCTTCCGATCGAACAAGATGTCTGAGGAGTGGAGAAGAAGCACCTTGGTACCAATCTACAAGAACAAGGGTGACATCCAGAGTTGTAATAACTATCGTGGGATTAAGTTGATGAGCCACACTATGAAGCTATGGGAGAGAGTCATCGAGCACCGCCTGCGAAGAAGGACACGAGTATCTACCAACCAATTTGGTTTCATGTCTGGAAGGTCAACCACAGAAGCAATCTTCTTGTTAAGACAAGTTATGGAGCGATTTAGAGAGCAGAAGAAGGACCTACATATGGTTTTCATTGACTTGGAGAAGGCTTATGACAAGATACCAAGAAATGTTATGTGGTGGGCTTTGGATAGACATAAAGTCCCAACAAAGTACGTGACCCTCATCAAGGACATGTACAACAATGTTGTGACTAGCGTTCGAACCAATGATGGTAATACTAATTACTTCCCGATTAGAATTGGGCTTCATCAAGGGTCAGCCTTGAGCCCGTATCTCTTTGCCTTGGTAATGGACGAGATTACAAGGGACATTCAAGGGGACATCCCTTGGTGCATGCTCTTCGCCGATGATGTAGTGTTAGTTGATGAAAGCTTGGCGGGAGTAAATAGGAAACTTGAGCTGTGGCGGCAGACCCTTGAGTCTAAAGGTTTTAGACTAAGTCGGACTAAAACCGAGTATATGAAATGCGACTTTGGCACAACGGCTCAGGATGAGGGAGATGCGGGTTTGGAAGGTCAAGTCGTGCCTAAAAAGGACATCTTTCGATATCTGGGATCGATGCTACAAAGGGATTGAGATATTGATGCAGACGTTAGCCATAGAATCAAAGCAGGGTGGATCAAGTGGCGTCAAGCTTCTGGCATTCTATGTGACAAGAGGGTACCCCAAAAGCTAAAAGGCAAGTTCTATAGGACAGCAATTAGACCTGCAATGTTGTATGGAGCCGAATGTTGGCCCACAAAGGCTCGACATGTTCAACAAATGAGTGCTGCAGAAATGCGCATGTTGCATTGGATCTGTGGTCACACAAGAATGGACCGAGTTCGGAATGATGATATACGTGATCGCCTAGGGGTGGCACCAATTGAAGAAAAGCTTGTCTAACATCGGTTGAGATGGTTTGGCCATGTCCAGAGGAGACCGCCAGATGCACCAGTGCGCTGTGGAGTCCCAAGCCAAGCTAATAATATAAGGAGAGGCAGAGGAAGGCCGAAGTTGACATGGGCGGAGGCGGTGAATAGAGATTTAAAAGCTTGAGATATATCTAGAGATCTATGTTTGGATAGGATTGCCTGGAAAGCAACTATTGAAGTGTCGGAACCATGATTTGGGTATCTTGTTGGGTTTCAACTCTAGCCTACCCCAACTTGCTTGGGACTACAGACTTTGTTGATGTTGATGTTGACTGAGCACATCCCATTGTCAATGATGTATTTGCAGTTGGACTTACTAGCAATGTAATTTATTACTTGGTGAACTGCAATATCAGTGTCAGTTTTTATTTACATTTCCAACCCAAAGCTATGGATTGGCTTCCTTCTTTGATTCTTATTCTATAGTTCTTATAGTGAGTACGACTTTCTTATCTGAAATATGATTTTGCTTTTACCTAATGTGAACTCTGCCACTGGAATGCATATTCATTTACCCTTGCAAGAAACTGAATTTATGTTTCTCCACCAAGAGGCGTACAATCACAAAGTTCTAATTTCTATAGGCAACAGAAGCTAAATAATTGGGGTGTTAGTTATGTATTGGATGTCATATCTGGTTGGATTATTGAATTTTCTTATAAAATGTCAAAATACAATCTGTGCCTTGTTTTTTCAATTTGGTATGTTGAGTGGGCTCACCATGTGGTATGATTCGTGACTTGGAGATTTGGTGGTGGCTGAGGCTCAGAGAGGAGATGGTTGTGGTAATTCTGATTTGGACATTTGGATTTAGTGTGTGGAGTAGGATGTCGTGATTTCTGATTTTTTTTATGATTGGCTTTGGTAATTACAGTTTTTGCACTAATGAGTGACGACGACAGTGCAGGATGTATGTTTCTTAAGGGTTTGTCAACTAGATTTTAAAGCTTATATCTCAATGTCTCAACCTGAAATGGTATGCTTATATTTCTTCTACCAATACTCCAGTCATTTTTTTTGCATCAATCCATTTTTCTTTGAATTAATTCCCAGTGAATTTTATTGTCACCACAATTCCTATGTATGGCTCACAGTTTTGTAAACTGATATGTGATGATGCCTGTTGTTAATGTTGAAAGGATTGGAGCATGGACGTTGAGGAAAAATCCATTTGTTTATGTAGGCTTCGCCTGCCCTTGGCATTTCAGCATCCTAGAATTTTCTTAAATTCGGCTAATAGATTTTGCGTTGCCTTCTTCGATAATATATATAGTTATCTTCAATTTTAGATCTTGTATGGTTTTTAATCGGCTTATTACTTTGCTAGGATGCAGGTAACTTTTTTGTTTGGTAGCTACTAAGAAAAATGCCTTAGTTGATCCATTACTTCTATGGTGTCGAGTTTAGTGTTATTAGGCTTGACTACTCCTTTTGCAGCATGTGTATCACATCTAATCTAAAGGTACTGGAACTCCTCTTAGCCAAATATATTTTGCTCTACAATAACCTGTGCCTATGTTCCCGTGATGTCCTGTGCATTAAATTAGAAAATGTTCAGTTTATAATTAATACAGGCCAGGTTCCTTGAAAATGTTAATAAAAGGATGGTGATGACTAACAATATTGTAATTTGGTTTCTTAGCTCTGCCCTTTCACGCTTTGTAAAATATAAGAAAAATATCTTTTTTATAATACTTAAATCTTCTGGACATCAGAAAATTTGCTAGCCTGTGTATAAGGGAATTCTTAGAATCAGATGATATTCTTAGAACCAATTCTTACTTCTTAATAAGAACCCAAGATTATTTAGTTCAAAGTAGATGTCATATATTTGCCCCTCTAAAACACCAGTTCTTGCATTGCTACGAGGATTTGATTCTTTCTATGGGTCTACAATGCCTTTATGATTAATTTTTGTTCCATAATTTGATATTTCCTTTGAGTAAGGTTGCAGATAGAGCCTGTGTACACTAATTTTTTTGGTTCTATAGGAATTGGCCAATAAAATGCATTAAGATACAACAATCTCAGATCTGAAAGCAGGCTTGTTGATTGCTAATCCGTGTTGGCATGGAGGTTATATTCTCTACCATATTTAGGTTCTAATAAATGCCAGGTCTTGTTGGATTATTGAATTTTCTTATAAAATCTAAAAGTCCAAGCTATATATGTATGGTGTTTTTACACTTTGATGTGGAGTGGGCTCCGGCCTGTGGCGATTATTGATTTGGAAATTTGGTGATGGTTGGGGCTGGGAGAGGAGATGTCTGTGGTAATTCTGATTTGGGCATTTGGATTTGGTGTGTGGAGTAGGATGTGCTGATTTCTAATTTTTAGGTTTGGATTTGGTGATGACAGGTTTTGCACCCCAAATATTATGGCACTAATGAGTGACGGCAGTGCAGGATGTATGCTCATAGCTCAACGCCTCAACATAAAATGGTATGGTTACATTTGTTCCCGCGCTTGTGGCCGCCGTCTTGGGTGAAGAGCCGCCGGCGCCCTGTGGCCGAGCTGCAGATTGGGCACACAATGGTTAGTCGAGGTGGGCTAGGCCATGGCAGTGCCTTAAAGCTCGGTTTGGGCCTGCAGCGGAGCTCTGCCTGACCCCCCCCCCCCCCCCCCACCTCTGTCTGCATTGTGCCAGTATGGTTCTTCAACAGTGGCAGTGTTACATATAATTGGTGCTTGGAGTCCAGCACAAAGCTTTGACATGCATCATATGCGTTCAACAGCCCTTGTTTTTAGAAACCTGAACTATATCTATGTATGAGTTTCTTCTTTGATTCCTATTCTATAGCTTTCACAGTGAGTATAACTTTGCTATTTGGAATATGACTTTGTTTTTAGGCAATATGGACTATAGTGACAGAGCATGAAAAGAGAGCATTGTGACTGATTGTTCAGTATTTGAATATGGCTAACTTTAGATATATGGTTTTGGTTTGCATTTTCGTGACTGATTGTTCAGTATTTCACGTTCTTTCCTATGCCATCAGATTGGAGACCAATTGGCTGGATGTTTTTTTTTCTATCCTTTGCTTTACTATTTTTGCAAGATGAAAATCTAAAGTTGTATCGGTTTATTGCTGATGCCCAGATGATTTCCTTTCTAAATTTAGTCTTATGATATAACCTCATGAGATTTGCAGGATAGTGAACTGCTGGACCTGTGTTAAGTTTGTAACCTTAGAAATTTGTGCTTGTATTTTGTGGTAACATAAACAATGTTCCTTTTATTCTATGCAGAAAGTGAAAAGAGTTGAAAAGGTAATTTAGCTGAGAACTGTGTGCACTGCTTCTTGGATGTATTGATGCTTCTATCTGTCACTACTAGCCACTGTTGTTTATTGTTGTGTTCTGTAGCCCCTACTTTCATTGTTCATTGTTTAGGTGCTTTGTTTGTTCTTGCTTCTTAGCTATAAGCTGATTGGTTGTTATCCTGTAGGAAGCTCAGTTTGGTTGAATGGTATGAGTGACCTCAGGGATGACATGTTGGTATTTCTTCTTCTCCGTCTGCCTTTACTATTTCATCATTACGAAATCTGAAATAAATATTTTCGCTCATATGTTCTCTGATATAATTTTGCAATTTAAAGTGCTTTCCCCTTTAGAGATATTAACTAACTGCACAATATTTTATGATTTCTTCCGATATATTTTTTCATTAGTCTGTATACGAGAGCATAAAAAACTGAAACAAGCTCCTTACTCCATAGCGAAACTTAGATTGCTGGTTGCTGGATTCCTCTAACTGAAATTCAAAATCCAATGGACATTTTGGTGCAACAGTACACTTAATTATAGGTGCCAAAGGAAACAAAAGTGTTAAAAAGTTAAACTCATGATATACCTATGCCTCTTTTCAGAATTAGAAAAAGTCAATCTATTTTTTCAGGGATTTGAATGCTCCACACCGTGCTAACAAGGATTCCTTAACACTGCTTTGAATCTTTGAGGGTTCCTCTTGAGGCAAGAGTATGACAATGAATCATCATATGACCACTACTCGGTTTATGTTGCTACTGGTTATCCTAAATCAAGACTTCTGTTGTACATGACTTCCAAATGAACCCCATATTAAGGCTTTTATCCACTACTTAATCAGTGTATGATGTGTCATCACAACTCATTTTAGATTTGTATATTGATTCTCCAGTATGCTAAAGTGACTCTCGAAAGCAATAGAACACTAATGTTAAATCTTGGATCTTACTCTGTACTTTTGTTTTGTATATTACACATACATAACCATAGTATTACGATGGTGTTACATATCTATTAAGCCTTTATATTAGTGGCACCAGCCCACGCGTAGGGGCGCGCACTTATCACTAGTAGTACATGCAGATAGCTGGACACGACAACGTGTGGTTGGAGTTGGACACGACAGAGATGATTGAAGCTGTAGCTATATATATTGACTTCCCACCGTACCGTACGCAAAATGCATCAGCATCTCTTGCAAAGATCCTCGATTTCGCACTGCACTGCATGCATGCCCGTCGCCAGCGATATGTATTCCATCGGATCACGACCCTGCTTGTAATCCGTTCTCTGAACCCGGCCATGATTATGTTGGGAACACAATCAGAACGGAATTGGCCATTTGCTTATCTTTTTTTCCCCCTTGAGATCGAAACATATCTAGCTGGATCGGGGTACTTATTATTCTGTCGACGATAAGGGTTGTTATCTAAACTGTTCCGTCATATCAGTCCGTATGCATGCTTATATATGGCGCGCTCTAGCTCGATCTATACCTTTTTTTAAAAAAAAAACAAAAAACCAAAATCCGGCGGTACGGCAATTGAAATTAATTTATTAATTACTACGAAGTACTACTATGGTACTTCTGCAATATGCTAGAATACGAGCGAGAGCATTATTAATTCCATATTTCCATTCAAGTTCATTCGTTCCTGTGGGCCATGCATGTAGCATGTACTACACCCGATCGATTAGTACCCGTTTGTGTGGATGTGGACTCAACACTCAAGGTCAAGGACGACCCCACACAAAACTGTTTGACACACTTGCGGTTGCCGGACCATGATCCAACGCGATGACCAGGTGGAGTAACGCTTAAACAAGCCCAATGAGCACCATGAGTTCAAACCAAAAGACCGATCCCTCTAAAAAAATTCTATTGTTGACAACTTCACTGTCATTAGAAAGATGACGGATCATTATAATTATATGATTATTATATTCATAATAATATGGGCTCCAATCCCGGCCCCTCGCTCGCTCTGTCGCTCACGCACCACACCACCAACCGGTCCTGGTAGTGGCAATGCATGACAGGGCGATGATTCAGATACAATCTTTGTCTAGCTGTCACCCTATCCAATGCATAGTATGCAATTCTCGGCTGTGGAGTTGGTGTATGACACCGAATTGTTGGGATAGGATATAGTATACCGAGCAAACTCCAATCTGCATTGCGCGGGTTTGAGATCGAGACATCGAGTACATGCTCTCCATCATCATTTGGGCAAAGCACCGATCGAAGTTTAGGTTCCATGCAAATAGGAGTGGCATTATTTGACATGACGACGAATAAAAAGCATCACTCATCAGCTGGACAAACATAAATTAATTAAGGAATAATAATGCTATACAAGCAAGTAATCTATACTATATGGCTGCATGCATGCAAGGTTTTGACATTTGGACCGAGTTTTACGGTCGTGGGGCTACAAGGCTGGCTGTGATGGCTGATGATGGTTGTTGCAGCAGCTGCGGTCTCTTTGCTGGGCAGGCAGGGGCAGCTCCAGCTGGGGCGAACCTCGCTTTATTAGCTGGTACGGAGTACTCCGTAGTATCCGTATAAAACTAGCGTGCTACCTGTACGTACGATCAATGATTGGATGTGGTACGTACGTATGTATTTTAATGAGTAGTGTCATAATGCTAGCTAGCAACAGTACGTATGAGACAGTATATATATACGCACGTGTATAGTGGTAAGTCGTAAATGCAGTGAATCACTAGTAAACCTGATGGAGTTACAGTTACTGCATGCCTCAATTCTAAATAACACTTACTCATTCCATTCCAATAAATTTGATTCGATTTAAATATTAATTAAAGCAGGGTAGTATCTTTTTCTATTTATATCCGTAAAATGTTAATACTTTTTTTTTTGCATGTGACTCTTACCTAAAATTAGAATTTCATACGGAGTACGTATATCCTTTTGGGAATTAACGAAGGGAGAATACTTCATTCTCAAAACAAAACAATGAATTCGATGGATGTATTCAAATCTGGCGACATCCTTTGACTGAACAATGAATGGGAGCGCAGGCAGGACACAGCAGCCCTGCGCGTGGCCTGACCGCTGGCAGTGCGTGTGCGTTTATTCGTGTACAGTGCAGCAGTGGATCAGTCGATCGTGCAGCTGGGGCTGCAATTCCCATCCATAATAGCAGCCCTCAGGCTTTGTGGTGCTGCATGCCACTGCGTCTGCCTCCATCGGCCCAGGGCGCGCGTAAAGGCGCCACTGTGCGCGGATCGGCCAGGTCCATCCGCCCGTGTGGCAGAGGGCGACGGGGACCGGACGGACGGACGGATCGAACGGGGATGGGGATGGGGTGCACCGCTCGCTCGCAAGGAGTCGGTACGTCGCATGCTGCCGTCTCGTATTCCGTTGGACCGACTCCGCCGTGTGACACAGCTCTCGGCCGCCGTACTGCGTCTATCAACTTGGCACTGGGGACCGGCCGTCCGCGGCAGGCTTAATTAGCGCTTGTGATGATATATATAGTCGCTCGCTCAAATTTACAATGTGTGTTTCATCTCTCGTTTTATACACATGTAATGATGCGAACACCTGGGATCTGGATATGGATGTCGTACGCCTCCCAAGTTTTGAACTTGAAGAAACCCGGGCGGGCGGGGGTGTGGCGCGCGATCTCAGTCAGGGTGTTTGTTCATTTGACCGGTCGGTGATATATGCACGTACGGCATCAAACGGTCCTTGCTTCCGCTTGTCCGCCTGATTGGATCGCATGCATACTGGTACCACAAATCTGTGTGCGCGGGCCGGGTATTCCAAAACTAGGCAACGTGCCGCCGGACCGCTGAGCCGAGCCGCACGTCGGCACATGGCACCGGACCCGCACCTTTCGCGGGCTTCGTCCGTTTCAGGTAATGCGAGCATTGACACCTGGTTTCCTATTTTGCGCTCGTGCTACGAAAACTGGACCTTCTTTTCTACTATAGTAGTGTGGTGTGTGGATGCGATCAGGTAAAATGTGACGCTTTTTTCTGTTGTTACTGTTACTAAAAACCAACCAGGTACTTAGGTGAGAATCCCGATGCGGCCGAGAACTCGCACGGCCCTGATCGCACTGTCAGGTCAGGTCAGGTCAGGTCAGGTCATCTAGCTCTTCCGCGGCAGCGTTCACTTTTCTTCTCTTTTTCTCTCCCTCCCTCCCTCACGCGCGCGGGGGCCGAGGCGCACGTACTGTACCCTTTCTCGCCGTCTTGCACTGCAACCCGGGGCCAGGGAAGGTGGTCCCAGCAGTCAGTAGGAGTCGTACGCAAGTCAATTCACGCTGTGGGTGGGGCGGTGACAGTAAAAAAAATGTCTACTGGAGGTGAGTCACTTTTCGTCTTTTCCCCGTGCCATGTGCAAAGTGTAACGGCATGCAGGCGCAGAAAACGGGTGACACGACACGACACGACTTGCGGCTGCGCGGGGACTCGGCGGATGGGCCCACAAGTCAGCAGCAACGGGTCTCTCAACTCTGCGCTGCGTGCAACCGTCCTTTTCAGCCGTTACCGTTAGATTTAGAGATCCGAGACCCGAGGAGGGCAGCGCCTTTCGGCTGCGTGGCCCTAGCCCTGCGCGCTACGGCCTACGGAGAACTAGGACTTTGAACTCTTTCGGTGACTGACTTGTGGGCCCGAACAAGAGCCCACTCGGAAGGGAGCCTGTCCCCAAGCGGCCATCAAAAGCCGCACCCTTGGAACAGTATATTTGGGGTTTCGGGCTCCAAACCGCGATTCGGCCACCCCTGACGCACAAGCCGTTTGGTCGATTAAACCGCACGCCCGATCCCTAAGTCCCAGTACCGGATATGCCCTCGTCCTTTGCCTCGACGAGCACAGTTACAGTACTCCTAGTTTATAGAAAATTTTAAATTTGTTTTTATAATTACTATCTAACTAGATTTAAAAATTCGTCTCACAAATTATAGATAACTGTCCCAATTACTTATATTTTTTATATTTTTAAATTTTTTAAATATCCGAAAAGGGATTTGCGTGACACCAAAAACTTGTAGAATTTTAGAAGTCATAGAAAGGAAGAGGAAGACCATCACAAAAGGCTTTGGGGATTCACACTTTTAAACTACTAACTATGGTGCAGGTCCGAGTGTCAATGATTTAGACGGTTTTTCCACTATATACACCGAACTCGTAATATCCCTTCATTTAGGATATGTTTGGTACAACCCAGCTTTACTAGTGAAGTTGTTTTTTTAGAAAATAGCTTTAAAAACAACTCTCAGGTAATTGAGTTATTTTAAAAAAAAAATGTTTGGGAAAACAGCTTCACCAACAAATTTATTTGCATGTTAGAGAAAAGAGAGAGGAAGTTGTGATAAACTATTATTTTCAGCTTCATCCAACTTCATATCTTTGTGAGAGAGGAAAAAAAACAACTTCAAGTGTGAAGCTGTTTTGAAAAAAAGGTGTTTTGGGAAAAAAAAACAGCTCACAACATTTTTTATAAAGGGTGTAATAAGCTTACCAAACAGACCCTTAGTCTTTCCCATGATAGGGAAGAACAAATTGTGTAAAGAAAGCTCCGTTTTTAAAACAATTTTTATTTAAGACAAATAGGGATTTAGGGAAAAAAAAAACTTGTATAGGGCCAAAGTTTCATGAACTTTATCTTTCAAAAACCCAGAACGTGTTTGGGTTTACATTCCA